>JANHFP010002076.1:23128-35287 GCA_032468135.1 Calamaria suluensis | reverse complement strand
TAACATATAAGCACATAAGGATATATAATTTCACAACTCTCAAGATATTTTGTTCATCTTTGAAGAGCAAATAGCTAAACAATGTTTTCTCAATTTTTTAAGCCACCCATTTCCTATGAAGTTGCTCACTCTTTGTAAAGAAGAAAGCAAGAGATCTAAAGATATCCAGAAACTCCGTTCCAGCATTGCTGTGTAAGTTGGGAAAATATGTAAAAAACAACAACCTGAAGGATGAAAAATTAATGGTGTGTAGCCAGTCCATGTGGTTTTAAACAAAAAGACAGGTGGAAAAGGAGTTTTATTTAGCCCTGTCATGTAAGCAAAGGTTTCATTTGTATGCTCTATAAAAGTGATCCCGGCAGTGAATTTTGACCAGCTGTGTGTATACATTCTAGTTCAAAAGCAAATGTGGCTAACAGCGTAATTCTAAAAGCAATTCTAAGGAAGTTCATATCTGATTGGTGGTAGAAAAAGTGGTGGATGATTTGTCATTTCAAGAACCATAACAATTCATACCAGACAGAACTCAAACTCGGGGAGAACAGCAGTCAGGTCTGGTCAATTACATCACCAGCTGTTCATTACTTTTCAACATTCTCCTCACATTGGTTTTAGTCTGGATTTGTGTCTGGGGCGAGTGGGCAGCTCTGTTTTGGCATATAAGATTTAAAGGGTTCAAACAATAAACAGAATTATTATTTAAAATTACTTTACTGTGTTTATGGTTTTTTTTTTAATTTTAAAAATCCAATATTTTTTGTAAATACAGGTAATTGAACTTTAAGAAGTGAAACATTTGTTATTTTTTGCCTGTTCTAAAGGAAAATAAAGGTTGGAAATAGAAGGAGCCAAGCATTATATCACATCCCTCTTCCTCTCAAGTTCCTCCCCATGAAAGTTATATATTCCAGGCATTGTTCTCCAGAGTAAGAAGCAAACAGATATATAAATCTTCATTTTTGGGAAGAACATCCCCAAAAGTGGATATATTTGGGATGGGTGTGACATGATTTTCAATGCACATTTCAGCATATTTAATAAAATCTATTCTTTCTTATTTTCTGAATCCAAAAAGCGATCATAATCAAATTGTAGTTTCTCTCACAGCTTGAAACAAGTGTTTCTCTTGCCTTGGGGTAGTTTATGCTTTGATTTGGTATGAGAGCATTTTTTTGGATCTCAACCATGTTATATCAGTTAAACAAAACTATTAGACAATATATCATAATCAGTAGTGGAGAATGTCTGAAACTCCTGGTTGAATTAGGTAAATTATTGTGCTCTCTGAGGTTGTTTTCCTGAAGACATTTCATTACCCTCCTAGCTACATCTTCCTTGCAAGGGAGAATGAGATTTGCTGCCTGTTGAGAGATAGTAACTTGCCCTGCCAATGGTGATGGGGATGGTTTCTTCATTGGGACATTATTTATTCCCTGGTTGTTTATCTAGTGCTACTTCCTCTTTATATGGGAGTTGGCTGCTCTGGGCTGTTTGTGTCCTTCCTTGACTTTTGGTTGCATCTTTTTTTCGTTGGTTTGTAGATCAGGTTTCTCTCTGACTCTTGATGACTGATTTGTCAGCATGGCAAGCTTCCAGGAACTCCCCAACATTTTTTTTTAACTTGGCTTGTTCTAAAATGTCAGCCTTTCCCAGTTGATCACAGCTTTCCAAGTTTGGGAGGGAAAAAAATTCAAGAAACTTCCTACCTATCCCGCATCCACTTCTGCGTTATGCTTCTGTAGTCAAGGATTAGGTCAAATCAAAGATTAGAAATGGGTTTTAGAAATAGTAGATCCGACTAAATCTCAGTCATGGAATTGCAGTGGTTGAGGCCTTTTCCTGCCCTTGTTTATCTGCTCCCATTTGCTAGCCTTGCCAAGGAAGCTTATGTCCTGTATCTAATCTAAACCGTACTTTATCAGATTTATGACTTTGAATTGCATTTCCCAATGCTTACATTGATAAGATATGCATCTATATTGCTTCTGTGTTTCAGTGCCACCGAATGGTACTGATGTTCTTAGTATAGTAAATCTCAGTTTAATATCAGAAAAACAAAAATGCTAACCACTTCAATACTTGGCTGGAATTGTTTTACATTTTTCTGGAACTGATATATTTGCTTTAACAAGATGCTTTCTAATCTTTATTAGAAAGAAGAAAAATATAAAATATATATTTTATAAATATATATTCATTTGATTTTTTTAATTAGATGGTAATTCATTTTTAATATTCAATATTGTGTTTATTTGAATTCAATGTGATTCCCTCTTTACCATTTGCACTAAGAGATTAAAGGGCTTGCAAAGCTTATAAAAAAGCTTGTTTTGGAACATTATCTGTCATTCAGTCTTCATTTTTTGATTTAAAAAGGTAGATTCTTGCCATTTTTAAACTTTTGTAATTAGTACATCATTCAATTGTGTAGAAAAAGAATTCTTAGTTGAGTTTTCATATAATTTTTTATAGTGGTACAATATAGCAAAGTGTTTTTGACATATGGTATGCTTTGTTAGATCGATAATAAGATATATTGTTATATATTTATTATTCTAGGTTTTGTGACTTGGTTCAATTTCCAGGTGACATGAGAAAAAAAGTTCTGTTTCAGCTCTTCCTCCTCCTTTGCCATCCATTTCCTGTGGTAAGTACTTCATAAATGGTTGAGATTTTGGAATTGTATGTACATCTTAAAGAACGTCTGGGTTTTCCCTCTTGAAAACATACTTAGGCAACTATTGGGATACTTCTGCCCTACCTGGCTCCATACTGCATATCTACAGCCAGAGGTACACCCAGTGTGATATGCTGATAGCAAGGAATGCATTAAATTCATTTCCCTGATCTATGGCTTTTATGAACAGCAACAACAAAAAGTTCTAGCTGTTCCACCACCACCAAAAAAATAAACAAAAGTCCTCCACCCATGTAAGAACTCTGCTGAATCCCATCAAAGGCCTGTATAACTAATACTTTTTTCCCATAGCGGTCCATCAAGTGCTACATAAAGCCATCCCAATTGTATTTTTCAATAATTGATATTTAGGGGTTTTGCCTTTAATCCTGGAGGTAGCCATATTATTAGAAACTATGGATAGCATTATCTTTCATAGACCTATTTGTATAACACCTGTAATAGCTGTCCAAAACGAAGACATTTTTTTTATATTTTTGACAAGTAGACTCCCCCTCTCAGGGAAATAGGCAGTGGGGGGAAAAGTTTAAGGAACAAATATATTAGAAGCTCTTGGCTTATAAAGGAAAATGACTCACCTGAGGCCTTGGCTTAATGTGTTCTTTTCTTGATTTAGGCTGTAAATACTGTTCTCCATTTTACCCAGTCTTTCATCCCACAAAGGTTTGAGCCTTTTCTGTTTTTGCTCTCCAGATAAGAAAAGCAACTGCTAGTCAGGTTTATGAGATGCTGATAACCTACAGTGATATTGCTGAACCTGACGTTTTAGAAAATGCCATGACAATTCTGAGTGACACTAATTGGTGAGTTAATCTTAAATGTACTTGTAAGTGTTAGCTACCTTCCAGCCTACAGCACTGAAGAATATACTGGACCTATATTATGCATCGGGAATTTGCAGTTTTGGGTGAATCAAACTTTGTGACACCAAAGTCACTACTTTGTGACAGGATATGTTTGTAAACCTCTTTGAAATTTAGCTGGCACCTTTAGCAGATTACAGCTTACTGTACAATATAGTATATAATTCATTACAAAGCTATTTTATTTGCTTACTTGCTTTGCTTGACTGATTGTAGTAGGTAGCTGAGACTAATATTACATTATATGAGTCTTTTTATATTGTCTCAGCATTTCTTTTACTATTGATATGTAATCATATAGCTAGCTCAGGATGCATAGTCCCTCTTCAGGAAATAAAAGTCCTGCATGTCTCAAAGACTAATAATTTCATTTCATAAGATCTGTTAAAAGATGAAACCATAACTATTTAATGTAGAGTTTTTCCTTTAATGTAAGTCATGGAAATGTTGAGGGTAGGTGAGGTAAAGTCCCTTTTCCTATTTGGGATTTGGGGGTGGGAGAAGACAGATTTTAAAAGTTTGGGGATGATACTTCTTCCTGGATTTCATAGCTAGGTGTGAGGAATTATCAGTGTGAGTGATTGTTTCCAGAGCACCACTTCTATGTGTAGAAGAATTGCCAGGAACTGAATCCACATATGAGCCTGGTGAAAAATTATTTTAAAATACTTTTTCATATCTTTTATCATCCAGTTTATTTCTGGAATCTTCTCTGCCATCTTACTGGCTCAGAAATTGGGATATGAACTCAGGATTCCAGACAAAACCTGAAGAGCCTTTAATCCTACAGAAGCTCCCCAAATAATTTTTAAAAATGAGCTGAATTCTTTGGCCTTCTCCCAACCTATTGCATCATTGAAAGAGGCAGCCAGATTATATCCTCTGACTAGAAAATAACAGAATTGCCGTATCCAAAACTAGTTGACAGAATAGTTTTCCACTGAGGGAAATGGATATGATGCTAAAAACCATGGAGAACAGCTTAGGATTGGCTACTTATATAGATATATTTGTCTCCAAACAGGGATGCAGACTTGCCGTTTCTGAGAAAGCAGCGGAATTACCTCTGTGACTTAATGAAAGTGCCCAAGCCCCAATTGGTAGTGAAGGTAATGTTTTAAAATACCATTGAAGCCCTGATAAATATTTCTGGGAGACAATTTGGTGAAACTGAAGTTTGCTGACACAAACCCCAGACCTATTTAACACCTGCATATGCAGAACTATTGAAAACAAGTATGTTATCACTGTCCCTCTGCTATTCTGTTATTTGAAAAGCTTTAACATTTCTTATGTTCAGCTGTTAAGACAGTAAGCATGATTTGTAGGACAGCTGCTTACAAAAATATTATTACTGCAATGTGGTGATACTACTGAAACATCCTTCTAAACGTCAAACAGGTTTTGTGTTGAACTAGAGAATGAAGCTATTCCATAAATGTATTCTCCTGCTTCTTGATTTGTATTTGTATGTTTTGTGTTCATCTGTATTAGGTTAGAGAAATATCCACATGTGCTTTTAACAAATCATATTGTTAAAGGAAGATATTATTAAGGGTAATGTTTTGACTTTGAATAAGCACATCTATATTCAGGCAGAATTATCAATGCAAGCATGTAGTAGTAAGTTAGTGCCTAGGCTGATGCCTCTGAGGTAATTACTGGAAATGATAGTTTCAGGAATTATTCTGTTTGCTAGTTTGTGAATGTGGCAGATTGTCTGTCTTTTTCATTCCTTGCTGAATGACAATATAGTAGGTAAAATTTACTGGAACATAAATATTTAGTCCTGAGATGTACTGTACGTCTTTGGAATCAAAAGACCTGGAAATCTTTTGAGGCTTTCTAATCTAAGAGTGACAGGTACATCTGTAGCTGGAAATTTCATTCTCCACAAGTTGGAAAAATTTTCACTGCAATTTGATTTCCCATGACTCTGTTTTTCAGAGGGGATATTTGAAAATATGCAGCACTACCCAACTTGGAAGGCTCAAATTTCCAAGAGCAAGTGTGGCTCCTTGTAGAGGGGAAAACAGAAAACATGGGAAATAGATATTTTCACCTTTTAGAATATGTAATTGCATCCTTGAATATAGTCATGAATACTATTTCTATTTAATAATGAAGGAGTAAAATGTCAGAATGATTGGCTTAAATATTGAGCAATTTGAAAACAATTCCTTCATTAAATGTATGAATACACAAACAGCTGTTGAATACACTGGATCCATTAACAAGTATAAACACAGTACACTACTCAGTAGAAAGTCAATATAGGAGGATGTTCTAAACTATGGATTGGACAATGCCTGAAGGAAGCTTTAGCCGTAGATCGACATTTTAAAGCTGTTATTAACAGATTAATTACAATAGTCTGTGAATCTTACAAGAGTTACTTTTATTTATTTTAAAACGTACTCTTGACAATGTAATGAAATTAATCCCATTTTCTCCATCTTTCCTGCAGAGCACATAATTGGGAATCAATATTGAAAATTACAGTGTTTTGAATCTGTAGACACAAAGGAGGAGTTTTTCAACAACTTGGCCAACAGTATTTACTGATCAAGCTAAAAAGAAAAGGCTAAAAAATGAAAAACTAATTTTTAAAGTTGTACTTTTTTCAACTTCTTTTTCTAAGAAAATACCTTTTTGTTTTAAACGATAATATATATGTTAGTTATTTTGTGTTTCTGAAAATTTAATTAAATTGTTTGAAAAGCTCAATTAACTGCAATTTCTTGCATTTTCTCTGTTTTTGGCTTTATTAAAGTACATTATTCCAAATTTCATTATAAACAAAAGTTACTTTTGGTCAAATAAGTTATACATTATATAAATAGCTCCACTCTACCATTTCAAAAGCTATCTGCAGAAGAGTAGAAGCTTCATTCTTTAGAAAAGGCATTTCAGAATAAATTATCCAGTTGACATACCAATCAAATGATATAATGAAATCTGTGGGCATTCTTGCCATTTGAGAAGAGCATAAAATGGGTAGGATTTCATTCCTTTAAATCAAATTATTAATTTCAGCTAAAAATTTGTCACCTTTCTAAACAGAAGTATAATTTATCATTCAAACTTGATACAGTATCCTGATTTTTTGGATGTTGCCTTTTTAATGTATATTGAAATATTTCTGATACTAAAAAGAAATATTTTCGGAAATACTAGCTGAAAAATATAAGCAACATTGGTTGACAAAATTAAAACTAGATTTAAAAGGGCACAGATTTTTGATGATGAATGGAAAAATCAGATACAAATTAGTAGGAACATGCAGCTTGTTGGATTTGATTCTCAAATCATACTTTACACAATGAATTTTAAAAACTGTGCATAACTTTTTAAAGCAATTCTGTCCTTAGAATCACTTAGCAATTGAAGAGTTGGCTACTTTAAAGGTTAAAGATAAAATATTTATGCTCAATTTTCCAAATGGTACATAGCCCTAGTAAAAAGTACTCTGTTAAAAGTTGTTGACGTATTTTTCCCTTCTCGTATGTCACTGTACAAATAAAGAAATATTGTAAAGACACAAAATAAATTTGTGTAAAAGTCAACAATATTTTTTCTTCTATAAGAATTTAATTTTAGTTAAAACAAATGTTTAATGTTTTTAGACATTCATAACAATAAACATCTGATGTAGAGGAAGCATAAATAACAGTTATTCATGTTACCACAGCTGGTCTCAGCTCTTTGGAAGAGTATTCTTAAGTGACTAGTTAATTTCCTGACCATCATGGAGACTGGTTTCAAACTTTGATATAAACTATATTCTAAAAGTAAACCTTGCTTATCTCACACTGATCTTTCAGACCTGCCTCAAGGTATTATAACATGTAGCTTTTTAATCCCTTCATATGAATTACTGAATCACAAAGCACTGCAGACTTTATATGAGGAAAAGTCCCAATTATTCCTGGCAGTGTAGATTGTTAAATTACCATATGAAATGTATAGGGGTTCATTTTGCTCTCAAAAATGCTGCAAAGATAATTGGATGTTTCCAGCATAGAAAGCATTGACTGGGGCTAAAGTTGAATCCATTCTTTCATATTGTCCATACCTCGAGTTTCAAGGAGAGGGAAATGCAGCTGGATCTGATGCTATGAAAAGAGGAGCTGTCTCCTTTTTCCATCAAAGTCGAAGAATGTTCTGGGTCAGGTGTTCCATTGCACACTAAAAGGTCTGGGTTTTGAAGGCAGGCCTGGACCATTTAGCAGCAGGGAGGAGGAAGCTTCTTCTAAAAGCAATAATGGCAGCTGTGGGGTCAGTGGAAGACTGCAGTAATGGAATGGCCTAAGTCCCCCCCCCCTCCCAATTTCTCTCTAAGATGTCACCTATCTTTCTCAGCAAGCTGACCCTGTTAAAGAAAAGGAACAAAACTGTTAATATGACACGTTTTCGAAAGGGGCACTAGTTCAACAAGGTAACTTTAGTGGAGCCCAGGAGGGAAGGCAGATTGGGGTGGAAGCAGAACTCTGAAGCAATTTAGGGTTGGCAAATACAATGAGCTCAAGCCTAGGCGTTTAGCAAGCTTAAGGTAGTGACCATGAAGTAGAACTAGAAAGCAGATAAAAGTAGCAGCCACAGGGAGGGAACTGCAGCTTTCCAGGGACAGCCATGGCTACTTCAGCCTTTGTGGCCGTGGGAGAGAAATTGGGACGGTTAAGTATGACCCTGGAATTTCAAAAAGCCACAATTTCAAAAAGGTACGCATACAGTACAAATACAGAATTAAATATGAAGTAGAAGACCAAATTTGAAAACAAAATAGTAATGTAGTTTTTTCATGAAAAAATGGGAGATGAAACTGATTTGTAATGGCGTTCTAAAAATAATGATCCTGATTGTAACAGAATACTGTGTCTGTCTCTGGTGCCATCTCATAAACCATATTCATTACACAAGAGTTATGGTGGATATCGTCAAGACATGATGTTAAGTAATGGCAAGACAGATTCTGGATATATTTGAAGAACATTTTTTGCAGGCTTTATTAAGCATCATACACACATACAGTTTTTATGTTTAATTTGCAAATTAGTCTTCTACTACATTGTACCTAAAATTCTTCTGCAGCATTTTAACAAGTTGGGTTGCCAAAAAAAGATGGACTGACTACTCCAAACACAAATATGAAAAAGAGAAAAAAAAGGTGCCATTAGTTAGATTAGTGTTCATGTTGAACTGTTTCTTATAATCATATAGTTCTTCCACCATTTTCACCTCTTAATCC
Source organism: Calamaria suluensis (assembly GCA_032468135.1). Taxonomy (NCBI): domain Eukaryota; kingdom Metazoa; phylum Chordata; class Lepidosauria; order Squamata; family Calamariidae; genus Calamaria; species Calamaria suluensis. The sequence goes on along the minus strand of JANHFP010002076.1, from coordinate 26,478 downwards.
ACATGTGCAAACCAGATGTTCTCAGTAATGAGAGATGTGCCTTCCACATTTTTTCACGTGCAATCAAAACTTGTCAAAATATTACAGCTACATCAATATGGATTTCTTGGGAATAATATTGAAAAGATTTGCTGTTGCCATCTTCTGAATTTGATTCTGAAAACTTCTTAGGTGAATTGGCTACTTTAATACAGGCAGAGTCCTATATGTTGGATGACTATTAACTAGCTAAACTTCAATTCAGTTAGCTTGATGTTATAGTACCTCTAGTTGGTTTTTTTGACTTAAGATGATATTTTAACATTTGCATGCATTCGTATTTCTTTTTGAGAAGAATTGTGAAGAAAAAGAATCTTGACTAAAATAATGTATCTCCTCTAATATGTTTCATGATGAAATGCTTGCCAATAACCACGCTCATCAATTAAAATGATAGTAATCCACACCTTCCTTCAAATTCAATAGGCTCAAATTTTCCTCAAACTGTCCATCTGTGAGATCCTGAAGAAACAAAGAGAAAGGTCACAATCAAAAAAAATCACCAAGATACATCATACATCTGAAGACTTCTGCAATCACAGTGCCTGTGATCTAAGCATAAGCCATGCTTAGACTTTGTAACTGAATCAAAAATTATCTTACAGCAGAAATTCCTGAATATCATTAACAATGTTATATTTATGCCACTGCAGCAATAGACACAATATTTGCTTGCTTATCTTTCTCTACTGCTTTCTCAGTTCTAATTTTTTTTGCCTGTGTTGTACTACATAATTTGGTTGGTTAAAAACCTTAAGGGCTATATTTTACTAGTAAAACTTTGTTAGTTTTGATCTTGATTAGGATTTGTTTTGATTATGACCTTAGAATGTTATGCAAATCCAACCTTAGACAACAGAGATCCCCTTCTTCCCTTTTTACCTAAGAATTGCTAATAGATACGTGTTTTTAACAATCAACGTGACATATCACAATGTTTTTGCCGTCACGAAGCTGGGGTGGGCATGGCCTGTGTATGATGCATCTGGCCTGTGGGCCACCCATTTGACATTTTTCACGTGACGCATCTGGCCTATGGGCCACCAGTTTCACATTTTTCACATTCAATCCTAGACGTCAGGTAGCGCTAGTGCCATAGTATCATTGTGGAGTCAAGTCCAGGAACTTTGTTGCTAATTCTGATTTCCTTACCCTCTACAAAAGGAACTCTAGAAGTTGCAGGCTTCTTATTTCTGCCGCCCCTGGTATAAGATATTAATGCCAGAGCAAAAGTAATTTTACCTTCATTCTGTCATTAGATTCCTTTGACAGTAGTGAAAAGTGAACAGGTTTTTTTGGGGGTTTTTATTATTATTTTTAAAACTTAATTGTGTAAGTATGACCAAAAAGAGGTGATAACTTAGAATCTGCTATTCTTCTTTCCCTTTTCCTGGATGACTCAGGATGCTCCCATCTGTGCAGAACAGTCAACTAGCATTACTAATGCTTTTAGCTTCTGCCAGACCTTAGGGAACACATAATACATTCAAGGGGCATCATAATCTGAACAATAAAGGAAGCAGCAGGTAGACTGACAATTAAAGGCCCTTAATTTTTAGCAAGGAAAACCTGATGACCATGACAGTGATTTATTGCAGTCAAATGCCTCAAATAGCTGTAAGAGCCTGGCTCAGACAAGCTGTCAGGAGAGACACTTGTTACCCCTCTTCTGATTTAAGACAACTGTTAAATCGTAGTCTATGCACACGAGAATTCAACCTTTAGATTGCGTGTTCCAAGGAGCCCTGCTTTTTTGCACCAGAAAGTTCTTTTTCTTTTAGAAGTTAGGTAACATGTACATCTACTCTGGCATATCTGTACAAAGACCACTCACCAAACTGGTGGGAAATTAATTCCAGTTTCTGACTTGTGTTGTTTGCCACCCTCGGCTGGGTAGGAACCAGTCAATTTATTTTTAGGATTCAGAAACAAATAGCTGATGAAATGCCAAGAAGGATTTTATTGAATCGATATGAAAAGAGCTTTAGAGAAAGAAAAACATATCCATCTAGGTACATCCTTTCATCCTTGCTCTGAAGCCCCAAAAACAGAAGATGGACTTCTGAACTCTCTGAGGATTTTGGGTGTCTACAGCAAGCCAAATTGTCTGGAGGCTTTTGCCAACTTTTATAATTAAGAGTTAGGAAATATAAATAATAACACCTGAATGAGTTTTGGTATATTACCTTATGACTTGGTCATAACTTCAAAAAGGGGACCCTTCGCCAAAGATACTTTTAATAAAGAAAGGGCTCCTAGCAGCGAGCAGATGGATAAAATCTAATGATATCTCTGGTCAATAACCAGGAAACTCAGACAACTGATTCTGTCAAAAACAAAGAACTGTGCTGATAGAAGTGAATATTTGTACTTCAGGGTTAAAAAGAAGGGTCCTCAGTGCTCTCTGAACACTCTGGTTGTTTTCTTGCAGATGTTTCATTATCCAAGTTTGTAACATCTGTATCTAGTTGGGTAGTGAAACATCTGCAAAAAACAACAACCAAGCACAAGCCTCAAGGACACCACAAAACACTATTTCTGATGCTTTGTTCAGTAACTGGGAAATCAAGTAAGCAATCCTTTGGTTAGAATATTTTTTTGGGAAATGCTGTTCTAGTATGCAGCCATGGCTCCCCCTCCCCTTAGCAAATGTTAGATTAATAAATTTATGCTGCCCTTCCTCTTACTAGTAGGAACACAAAGAAAATAAAAAAGTGATTCAGTGACGCAATCTTCAGAGCTTACTAAACTCTTACCACACAGGTATTTCTTATATAGGGAGAAGAGAAAAGAGGTCCACTTCAGCTATCTTTTTATTATAATTGTCTATTATTTCATTCAACTACTCAATTCAAGACACTTGAAAGAAGCTGTACTTGACAGGGTAACGTGGAGGGCACTTGCCTATAAAGTTGGCAAGAGTCAGGCATGACTGAATGGCTAAGACAACAATTAAAGCATTCAGGAGAAAGCCTTTAGAAATCGTCAGATGAAGTTTAAAATAAAACAAAGCATAGAACTGTACTAACTCAAAACTGATCAGACTTGAGGGTTTTTTTAAAAAATAAAGTATTAGCAACCTTAATGTCTGAGAGGATTTATAAAACAATTCCCTCCATTTCTCACAGCTAAACTTGACCTTGGCTCTTCATCCTCACTTAGATACAAAGAATGTATCTAAAGAGGGAGATGTCCAAGGGGTGCTCATAGCTTCTCAAAGGAGAGCCTACTGACCACTCAATGCTTTAGATCAGGGGTCTCCAACCTTGGCAACTTTAAGACTTGTGGACTTCAACTCCAGCAAAGCTGGC
>JANHFP010002075.1:69919-82670 GCA_032468135.1 Calamaria suluensis | reverse complement strand
TGGCTGTGCACCGCCCCGAGTCCGCGAGGAGAGGGGCGGTATATAAATCTAATAAATTATTATTATTATTATTATGTGACAACGTATTCGGCTGTAAGCTATACTTGTGGGCACTTTAATTTGAACCTTTGAAATTATTTTATAGGAAAGTGGTCACAGTGCATTGGGAAAGTCAATAATCTGAATGCTTAAATATTCCATTAGAATAACAAAAAATGCCCTAGCATTGTGTAGAGACTAGCTGATTGTTTCAGGGTTTTTTGCACCTAATACTAAGGTTAATGTGTGATGGTGAATCATAGCTTAGTGCTACTGCATAAATGAATTGGCATGCAAGGTATTAGGCTTTGAGAATTCCCTTTTCTTTCCTGTTCACACAACCCAGAGGAAGAGTAAACCAGAATTCTATGTCATTTTAGCTAATTCAACTTGTTATACACAAACCACATTGTAGTTTAAAATAAACTCTAGCCAGCTAAAGAATCTAGGGATTTTGTCGCCTATATTTTATTTTTAACCCCAGTTCTTTGATGTGCATGTATTGCTAAGCCACCAACTAATTAAAATTGAATTCTGGTCTATTTGTTTCTGGCCACACATGGACTAAAAAAGGGAAAAGAGGTGCATCAGTTAAAATCTTTGGTTTTTTTTTCACAGGGTGCATTCTGTTATGCTGTGGCTCATCACTAAATTAGTGCAAAATTCCCACTGTCTTTAGCCTTCCAAAAGTCAATATACGTGTCTGACTGTACTTCCTGCATTTGATGAAATGTGTTTCTTAGGTATATACGCTTTTGCTCCTTGGCCTGACGCATTTGGAATGGGCCACAGGATTCTGCATTCCCTCTTTCTCTAGTGAAACTCACCCTTCAAACTTATTCATGGATAAGGTTATAACAGCACTTGACTATACATGCTAACTAGTGTTTGCAGGCCTGGGGAATTTGAACATAATATAGATAGTACAGGGACATAAGCATACAATTGCCTTTTTTATAATTTCTCGGATTAAGAATCTGTGCAAGTGTGCCTTTAGTGTGTTTTTAAATCGAATTTTACTTAATGACTTTTTTTTTTCAGGCAAACAAACAGATTCCCAGCCGCAATGCAGCCAAAATGTCTACACCTACAGATAAAGCATTAAGAAAGTTTGAGAATAAAATCAATCTAGGTAAGTGGACCATTTAGAACTCCAGGGTTCCAGAGGGGCTGAATCGGGTGATAGTTTCTAAAAGGTGAAATTCAATGGATGAATGCGTTAAACCTGTCCTGGAAAACTATTAAAATGCCTCTGGGAGATGTACAAAAACTCTGATTTTATATGTTTCTGTAATGGAATAAAGTTTTGGCTCATCAAAAGTAGACTTATAGTCCCCTGTTCTACATTTCGAATCATATTTTGCTAACAACTATAGCAGGATTATAAGGTTATGAAATGGTGAAGGTCATCCTGCACAGGTGCCTTTCAGGGTAGGCCAATCTAAATGTATCTCAGATTCTCTTTTTTTCTGTTAGCCATATCTTTCCCTAAAGAGGAAGAAGGGATAGGAAAACACTACGGTTTGCAAGTTGTAGCTGAAAAACAACCACACCTGGACTTCCTGGATTCTACCACCATTGCCAAGTTGTCCTTGCTGTCATCTAAGTCTGTTCTCAGAAACCATTCCACCAGCCATCTAACTAAGCAGATCCTTCTTTCAGCTCCTGCCTGCTCATGCTGGGTCTCTAACTACAGATTTCTCCTCCTTGGTAGACACAGTATCACCATGTCATACAAACACAACTCCAGAATACACAATAGACCTACTCCTCCATTACATAATGCTTCCTTTATAGGTTTACAGCTAGAAAACAATATGTTTTATTAAGCCATCAAGCTTCTTGATGTCTATATGACATTAACCTTGATTTGGGCCCACAAGAAAAGCTTTGGTGCCATTGCATCACCCCAAGTTCACTTAGGCAATTCAGCTTTCCATAATCCTGTCCAGATTTCAAGCAACTCCCCCAACTCTGTTCTCTGTTAAATATGTCTTGAAGACTTTCTCTTAGCTTCAGACCAAAGTAGGATGAGGACTTCCTCTAAGATGGTGTTATATCCATTCCTCTGTCTCTATGTCTGCCTGTCCAGGGTTGAAATGCTCCTGGTTCAGACCAGTTCAGCTGATCCGGTAGCTGGTAGCAAAAATCCCTGGCCCCGCCCCCTCTGCGCAATCATCGGAGCCTTTTTTTTAAACCTTTTAAAAGCATTTTTGCTACCTATTTGCTGGAACTGGTAGTCAAAAAAAATGCTTTTAAAAGGTTAAAAAAAAAGGCTCTGAGGATCGCACGACTCAGCTGTGATCATCGGAGACTTTTTTTTTACCTTTTTAAAGCATTTCTTTACTACCAGTTCCTGCGAATAGGTAGTAAAAAATAATTTTAAAAAGTTAAAAAAAATATTGGCCAGTCACATGACCTGGCCACCACCAAGCCATGCCCACAGAACCGGTAGCAACAAATTTTACATTTCACCAGTTTGTTGGTCTCTATCACACACATATGTTCCTTTATATTTTGCAGTTTTTAATTGTGCACATTTCTCAGAGACATTGAGAAGTTGAGTGGCTTCAGAAATATAAGGGTGGAAAAATAGTTGACAGATATATATGTGAATGGAAAACAGTGCTTACATTAGACATTGTAAATGCACTGCTTCTTTTCTAGAAGTATGTTCACAATGAAATTATGCACATTATTTTTGGACAGCAGTGTTGAAGCAATTTTTAAAGAGTGGGATGTGTGTATGTGTGTTTTCCAGACAAGCTGCGTTTTGCTGATTCTGTTATAAATAAAGTTACAGAGAAGTCTAGGCAAAGAGAAACAGATATGTAAGTAATACGGATGTGCAGAAATGTTGTAGATGACATATAACTGTTAATTGATTGGCATGGGTTGGTAGTACAATTAATATAGTAATACATTATGTTTTGATATAATATTACATTCTAAGAGAGCCTTGCAAAATTAACATTGCAGTCCTGCAGATGCCTCCTTAGAATTTTTTGCCTGATCACTTAGGACTAGGCATGCATTCCTAAAAAGTGATGTTAAGGTTGGCTTGGTAAATTAAGTTATTTCCAATTTTGTTTTGGCATGTTCTTATCTAATGGTGATACTATTTTATGTTCCTGAAAACCACCCTAATGTTGCTTGACTGAAGTCTGTGTGAGTTGCATTATAAAGATCCTTGGCTTTAATTCCTGGATAATGTTTTTGGTTTCTTGTCCTGTTTCTTGGCCCAGAATATTTTCATATTGCTGCCATGTAGCTTAAGTATGGAGATATTTGTATTTTATTCTGGTACAATGGATCATACAATGTTTTGTTTCTGCTAGGTACCGAGTAAAAGATAAATCAGACAGGGCAACGGTAGAACAAGTAAGTGATGTGAATTATCAGCTGTAAAAAAATGTATTGTGAGAATTCATAGCATTTATCCTTTAAAAGGAAACTATTCAGCCAGCTATATTCTTTAACAGCAGTGCATAACATTGTGATGTCAATGTGAAACCCCCCCTTTTACATTATACAGTTATGCTTAATCTAAATGAGTTTTCTCCATTTCTTCAGGCAATTCCAAAATCCTATCTGAGAATGCTTAGAAACTTTTTTTAAAAAAACAATTTTTTTATTAATAATTCAAATTTAAAAAACAGTGGGCATGGTTTGACATTCCTTCTTTCCAACATTTCTGTCTGTTATGGATTAATAAGTACTATATTACTTAATCTATATACAAATGTACATTACTTCTTACATGTCAAGTATATGACATAATTCCTCCTAAATAACTATATCCATAGCCAATAAGCCTATCTCTCGCTTACTGGTTTAACATATTGACATATGAGAATGCTTAGAAATGTTTACTGCAGTACTGGTCTGAAGTTGGGAGGGCAAAATACAGGCAGAGAGGTGTTTGCTTTCGGATCATATTGATGGATGCTTTTGGACTATATTCTGTCCAAGTTAATTATTATTTGGGTAGAATAAGAATAATAAGACTATAAGCTTTCTCAGAAAGGTTTATTCGCCAGTTTCATGATTGTATCTCTCTGCCTTCAGAGAAAAAAAAAAACAGATTTCAGATGTTCTATTAAAGGTCAGATAATTGTAGACTTCCAGTAATATAAACTATTATTAATTGGCTTCTTTAAAGAATTGCTTCAGCTGAAATAAGGTAGTCCTTAAGACCAACAACTTTACTGTATATATGTATTTGTACAAGTGGCCTTCGTTCACTTGGGACTGCAATTATAGTCACTAAGCCAGAGGTCTTCAAACTTGGCAACTTTAAGACATGTGGACTTTAACTCCCAGAATTCTCCAGCCAGCATAGCTGCACTAAGCGGTGTGATCTTAAAGCACAATATCACATGACTCTGTTGCTTACTGATGGCAGTTATGGCACTTCTTGTTGTCATATGATGTCATAAGCAAAGCACCACGGGTTGTTTAGCAAATACATCATACTGTTGTCATTTATAGCCTCCTGCCAGCTTCCCCATTGACTTTGCTTCTTGCTAGCTGGAAGTGAAGTTGCAGATTGTGCTCACGTTACTGTAGGGTCACTGCAACAGCCACAAGTATGAGAACAGTTCATAAGTACTATCCTTTCAGTGTCCTTGTAAGCTTGAATGGACACTGATTGAGCGATCATTAAATGAGGACTGCCTGCACTGATCTGTAATTTCTTAGTCAGACAGTAATGGATAGAAACACATGTTCATTTGTAAAGTTGATATTTCTTGGATGCTTCATGAACCCAGCAGTGTTGGCCTCATTCTATGATGAAGGCTTACGATGTAGTCGTTTAAATGTTATTTAAACTTTAAAGCATTTGCAGACTAAACATTTGCAAAAGAAAACAACTTTGAAAAAGAATTGGTTTGAACTTTGCAGGAGAAAAAATCTTGGCTTTGAACAAATGGGACTTTCTTAGATTTTAAACTTTGAAGTGATTTATCCACATCTTTGTATGTAATGGATTTGATGGTGTTTTTTGTCTTTCTAAGGTCCTGGACCCAAGAACACGAATGATTCTGTTCAAGATGCTAAGCAGAGGAGTGATATCCGAGATCAACGGTTGTGTCAGCACTGGAAAAGAGGTTGGCTGAACCTATAGTTTGCTAAAAGTAATCTTGCAATGCAATTTTAAAAAAGTATTGTGTTTTTTATTGCATGCTTTCTATATTTTTTCTGAAAAGTCATTTTGGAACAAAGAGGCTCCCTTCTTCTGCATCAGGACTGGCAAGGATTTAGCTTTGAAAAACTTTGAAAAGCTAAGATGCAGTAAGGCTTGAAGGACTCAGTTTCAGTTGTCAGGTGTAATGATGTCTAGCAATGTCCTTAGGAGATAGGGCAAAGAGACACAGCCAAGGGAGTAATCAGGTAATCAGTAATCAACCCCTCTTTGGATCACCCTGCTAGGGAAGTCTGCCTTTGCAGAAACCAGGTGGGCAGTTTGTACAGAGGATTAGTGTGTGTGTGAGGGGGGGGGGATGCACAGCCCTCCAGGCTGGAGAGTGGTGCAAGAGAATGCTTCAAAATTAGCTTGGGCAGGATGACTTGAGTGAGTGACATGCATGACGTCAACCTGGCCACGCCCACCAAGCCACAGACCCGGTGGCAACAATTTTTAGATTTCACTCCTGGTGTGATGGGGTGAACTCCTGTTATTTATCCCAGCTTCTGCCAACCTAGCAGTTTTGAAAGCACATAAAAATGCAAGTAGAAAAAATAGGGACCACCTTTGGTGGGAAAGTAACAGTGTTCCGTGTGCCTTTGGCGTTTAGTCATGCCAGCCACATGACCACGGAGACGTCTTCAGACAGCGCTGACTCTTCAGCTTTGAAATGGAGATGAGCATCGTCCCCTAGAGTCAGAAATGACTAGCACATATGTGCGAGGGAAACCTTTACTCTTTAAATATATAAAGGGTCTGTAGTCTGTTTTTTTGTAGTCTGACAATAAAAGAAAATAGCATTTATCAATTACGTTCACAGTGTTTTTTACAATATTCTACAAAGAATACTGTAATGCAGGCAGATAGATAGATAGACACAGATAGACTGACTGACTGACTGACTGACTGACTGACTGAAGGACTGACTGACTTGCTTATTGCTGTTTTAAAATCCCTTTAAAAAGGGATTTTTAAAAAGTAGTTAATTATTCAAGAGTTTCTTGTAGTTAATATTTTTTCTTTATTAATTAGTAATCATGTTTTCTTCTTCAGTTTCGGGATTATTGTTCCATTTGCTTACGATGGGAATGGCCAGGATCTCCTAAATCTCTGGAAAAGTGCAATTTAGAAGCTGCATTCTTTGAAGGACAATTTTTGAAAGTTCTCTTTGATAGAATGGGCAAAATTCTGGATCAGGTAGATCTATCTGCATTTTGTGCTTCTTCCTCTTGTGATATATAGGCACAACATACCAAATGGCAGTTGCAGAAAGTGATTTCGTGTACCTGGGAATTGTTGAATATTCATAAACTCAGATTTAAAGAGTTGGTCCCTCCCTCAAATAAAAGAGCTAATAATCATGAAATCTGAACAGATTAAAAGGAGAGAACAGCATAAATTGTCAGTATGTTAGATTATACTAAAATAAGGGAAGCTAGCTGCATTTTTAAGCCTAAAATGTTCATCTAAATCAGAACGAAATATTGTTACATCCCCATTTGAGATTAAAATGAAAAACCTGATTTAATTATTTTAACAATATGTCTGAACATTTATTTACAATTGAATGCAATTCTATTGACATAAAACAATTTTATTACATTTACTGATGTTAGAAAGCAGAGTTCCCCAATGTTTCCGGCTTTATGAACAGAAGGCGGGGAGGAGATGGTTCCACGCAATTGGCCAGTAAGCGCGCTTATCGGTCACTTCACTCTTGCTCACTGTTCACGAAAGTGAAGATGCACATGCACGCTTGCTGGCCGTTTCTGCATCCTGGCTGCAAACCCCTCAGCCCAGTAGTGGGCCACAATGTTGGGGACCCCTGTTATAAAGCATGCCATGGTGGTTTCCTGCAGAATCAGATTCTGCTTTGTGGATCCATAAATGCCATTTCAGTGTTCTGACACAACATTGTGTATGGCTGTTGATCCATTAGCATTGGCCTCTTGAACTGAATAATTGACGTTTTTCCTGTTTCTCTTTCACACTGAAACTGCAATTATATATCTACAACTTCCAAATTACATGATTTTGCCAATCTAAAATTTACAAAAAGTGCTTTATTTCTTAAATGCAAGATAGTTACTGACTACATATTTAACCCATGTGTTCTGTGCATGTTCTCTTGTTCTCAAAAAGCCAACATCCTCTGGAGGTTTATCCCAATATGTTGATATCAATAGGTTTTTTGCTAATCACAAACAGTTTTCAGTTTTTTTATGTAATAGTCTGAAAATTCCACATATTCTGAAAATTTCTTGTTTTCAGTATTTGCAGGATTGACTCGTTCTTACTGTTCTATAACAACTGTGAAACAAAGGATAAAGTAGACATTTTGCTGATAGAAAAAACCCATTAGAATAGAATAGAATAGAATAGAATAGAATAGAATAGAATAGAATAGAATAGAATAGAATAGAATAGAAGGGATCTTAGAGATCTTGTAGTCCAACTCTCTGCTTAGGCAGGAAACCCTACACCACTTCAATTATCAATTACTATCTCTTAACACAATCTTTCTTACTGGGTTGCTAATATAATAACGTTGGAATATGAATGTTGTCTTGAGCTACGGACATGAGATGGTATGCTAACAAACAAATGAATGGTTGTAAATTAGGAAAAAAAAATCTTCTGTCAGCCCAATTTCTGAGAGCTTGACCTAATAATAATTTTCCTTGCTTTTGCTAAAATGTATTCAAGGACCATAAGTAGAGACATAAAGAAAATACAGATTCTTTGTCCTGTACTCAGCCTGCTAATAGCATCACAAGAGCAGCCATAAGAATCTCTCAATCGGCACAGATGATCATCAGTATAGATTATAGTCGACTGGTGTAACTTTCTGTCCTGCATAGTCTAAACAGTAATCATTGATTCATTGTACACATTCTGTCCCCTTTATGCTGACAGTTTGATAGCTTTAAACCAATTATTGCCCTAAAGAAATAAAACTGAAATTTCAGCCATTGGCTTTCTTTGAGTAATATAATGGCTTTTTTTTGTCAAGACAATTAAAGCCTTGTGCTTGAATGGTTGATAAAAATTACTCATTGTAAATCTTGCATATGGATAAAAGCAGAGCTAGTAATTTTTTGCTGAAACTCAGGTATCTGCGACAAGAACATGTACATTGGGGAAATGTCTTCTTTTCTTTTTACCCCACAGCCATATGATGTCAATCTACAAGTCACATCTGTATTGTCCAAGCTTTCTTTGTTTCCACATCCACATATTCATGAATACCTTTTGGATCCCTATGTAAATCTGGCTTCTGGCTGCCGTTCTCTTTTTTCAGTAATTGTTAGGGTAAGTATGCCATCTGATCAGTCTCATAGTTGTGTATATGTGAATGGTGTTACTGCTGAGCAACTGGAAATGGAAGATAGCTGTTATTCTTGTTATGTTCATTATTTTGTCAATGCAATTTCATCAGATGGACCAGAGTGGGAATTTGATAGGATTCCTAGGATCCAACTGAATTTCATGAAGCCCACATATGACCATATGCACAGTACTTTAGAAAGTTGAATTTTGATACCATATCACCAGATTCAGATCCGTATAATTACACTGATTCTTTGCTTCATTTTGTTCAATATTTTGTGGATTATATGCAGGTTGTTGGGGATCTCATGGTAAGGATTCAGCGCATACCTGATTTCACACCTAAACTTTTGTTGGTCAGGAAACGTCTCCTTGGGTTAGAACCTGAAGGGCCTATGTAAGTATATTAACTACCAGTAAAATACATATTGTTTCCTACTGATGTTGTACACCTTTTAAAATCTATTCCTTGTCTTCACTTTACAGTGTTGACCACATGACATTACTTGAAGGTGTGATAGTATTAGAAGAATTTTGTAAAGAACTGGCTGCAATTGCCTTTGTGAAATACCACTCTTCATCAGCACCATGAGCAACAATCAAAAACATCACAATTATGTAGTGTTTTGGTGAGAAATGTCTAATAAATTTTCCCAGACAAGAAAGCAAAAAAAAAAAAAGCAAAACATTGGCATATGTTTGGAAAGTTTACATGGGACACATTCAAATTGTAGAAGTTTCATTCATTGGCAGTGGCAACTTGGAAATGCAAAACAGACATTGTATCATCTATTCAACCGAAGGGACTCTAGCTAAAAAAGTTCAGGTTCAGAAGTTATATAGAAATAATTAAAATATTTTCTTTTAATAACTTTCTGGGAAGTAGAAATTTTTAAATATATGAACATATAAACACAGTAGGCTTCATAGGCTTTAAATAATAGTTTTTGTGTCATAGCTAAGGTGTGTTTTATCCCTTTATATAAAAAAACCAGTAAGTGATTAAAGTGTTTTAAAATATTTCAGGCAATTGGAGCGGAAAAACCACGAAGTTTCAGACTTTATAAACATGAGATTGTTTTTCCCCATTATCTTTCACGTTTTTTCAATATTTTCTCCCTATTGATGCCAGGTTTAGTACACATTTTATTTGAATACTTATTCATTATCTCTTGTTATGTTACATATAATTTTTATATGATTGTTTCACTGAGACATATTTTGTGCGTATTTATTGTTCAAAATTCACAGGTTTTGTGCTGTTAAATTACTTCACTATCCAGCTAATTTGAAAGGTTTATCATCTACCACAAGGGATAATTGATAAATTATTTTACTCAGAATCCTTGCAGGCTGTTACAAATGAATTGACTTCTAGGTGTGATGTTAATGTTTACAGAAATTCATTACAAGTCAGAAAAAGTAAAGAGCTCTATATTTTGGCGCACCAAATAATCTAGGGTAGATGGGAAACCCAAGTGGTCATATTCTTATTTTCCATGGATTGAACAATAATAATAAGGAAATTTTCTACCCTTTTAATATTTTATTGGTTTTGATCTCCATGTAAAATAGTTGGAATTGATATACTCATTATATGGGGGAAATGGTCCCTTTATGTCACTTTTCCTTTATTTGTTATACCATGAGTACAACAAAGTCACATTTAATTCAAAATATTTCTTCTTTTTTTTTAAGTCTTCAGTATTTAATGTAATTTTAAAGTTCTTCCTTCATAATAATTTTCTTACATGTTTGCTAATTATTTCAGATATTGTTTGGACTGAGGTAAATTTGGGTGTGGGGGAAAGAATGGCACTATGATTTGCATTTTAAGAAAGAAAACCAATACCTGCCAGGAAATAATGTTGCAGAAATTTGACAGGGACAAACACTGATTGTTTGACAACAGTGTAACTTTATCCTTAAATAGCTTAAATATATACATTTAAACTGTGATAATTAAAATCATGTTAAAAGTTGGCTAATAGGGCTTCCTTTTCACATTCAAAGAGGTATGTTTTTCTTTGTGAATTTGGCTGTTGAATTTGGCTAGAAAAAGATATACTCAGGAAATAATTTTAAAACTTATACAGGTATACGTAATTTAGTCAGATTGTTATTATAAATCTTTTAAATATAGTGGAACTTGAGTAAATGCCTGCAAATTAGTCACACTCTTAAATTTTGGGTAATGTTCTTCAGTCTTAGGGACATACTACCGTTTGAATGCTTTAGCCATTTTGTGCATTGTTGGCATTGTAGTTTTAGCTGAAAAGTATAGTCCATGTTGTCCAGATAAATCATTCTGGAGTACACAGAAATCAAAGTGCCCCAGACTAAAAAGAAAAATGTCTTGTTTCCTATTAAAATGGTTATAGAAAATATCTAATATTAAAATGCATGTCTTCTAAATCATTACAATTAATGCCTGAATTGTGTTGCCATACACTTTAAGGAAATCCACCAAGTATAAATATGTTCGTTTTGCCAGTAAATTCCTGAAATATTAAAGAATCAAAATTTTCACATATTCTCTTACTGTTAAGGATTTCTTTGCCACAATATGCATTTCAAAGCTAGAGAAAGCTTTTTGCATTCTCTATTTATTGAGTTGTTTTTATGTATCCATAAATTTTAGAAGAAACGTTTTATTTTTATAAAAACAGATTGAATTTTCCTTCCAAAATGGAGCTCTTTTAATCTTTTAAATGTTTTTATTTCCATGCACTTTTTTTAAAAAAATGCTAGTTATTTTCTTCCTTGAATTGTTTGAATTATGTTTATCATGGCAACTGTCAGTCAGCCTGAAGAGAGTGTTTGTTTTGTGTGTTCATACACTTGTATATGGCTATTTATTATTCACACAAATAAACATACAATACATTCTACAGTTTTACCACTAGGGTTAAAAAGGTTAGAGATATCTATTTAGTACTTATTGCCATTACAGATAAAACATTGTTTATATACATGAATGGATGAAGTAAGCTGGAATTGCATGATTCAAAATTTAATTTTTATCCTAGATGCACAGTTATGTAAATAAAGCAAACTTTCATCTTTCTGTTATTAATTGTATCTATGTTAGTTTAGTTTCTGATGTTGGATATGTAATAACATGAGAGAATGAGTAGGACAGCTGTTTCTTTTTAAGCTATTACTATAAGTGTATTGGTGTAGTTAGTGATATCTTTTCTTTGTAGCATTCTCATACTATGTTCATTGGTGCAATTTCAGAGTTGTGATGCAAGATACAACTTCAGGATGGTTGTATGCTACCTGTTTACATATGTATATTTGTATATTAATGAACCCTAAACCCTAGTATTTGCTTACAGTATTACCAAGGCAAAAGATTCCAATATTGTACAATCACGGTATTTCTTTTAAAATGAATGGCAGCTTTCTAGGAGTTGCTTAATCCTTTTTCAGTCATAAACTAACAGCCTCATTTAAATTATTTGACACAAACAATGCAAACGCTATATTTTCATAGGTTTCTCAGTATGAAAAAAGATTGGATTACTATCATTTAACAGCATAGCTATGATTAATAAACCATATGCCATGTTGCCTACTGCTGTGAGAACTTCTCTTTATCCGTCCATGAGTTGAGTTCCACCACCCCTCCTCTTTACATTAAATGTAAAATGTTCATGAAGCCCTACTGGACTTTGTCTAGTCTGATGATACTGTTTGCCAAAGTTAAATAAATTCTTGAGGAGCTTTACCACGTTAATAGAACAATGTTAACTTATGTCAGACGATTTAGCTGAAAGATTTTTATGTTGAAAACATGCATGAGGGATTTAAAAGGGATATTCATAAAAATAAAAAAAGTAATTTAAACAAGTGACTGCATATTTTTGAAGAAATCTTAATGTTTCCCCCTTTGTATGGAGAAAGGACAGCCAGAAGTAGAAAGATGTTGTTTTCATACCTTTGGTTTTCTGTCCAGCCTCTCACTTCAGAAACTGGAAAGTTGGTGACTCTGCAGATATTGATGGCAGCCCTGGTTAGCCTTATTCCCTTCTATGGTTTATTCCCTTCCATGGTTTATTCCCTCCCATGGTTTTCTGAATAAATATAAGATACCAAATGTTGATTTATCTTATTACTAGCAGGTACCCGTGCTTCGCTACGGTGACTACGGTACTGTACTGTACTCGATCCCTCCCTCCCTCCCTCCCT
>JANHFP010002075.1:22646-33259 GCA_032468135.1 Calamaria suluensis | reverse complement strand
AATGTAGGAAAATGGGTGTTGTCTTACCTGAACACCATTTTTCTTAGATGTCACGACATCAATCATCCCCACCCTTTGGCCGCCTAGCCTCATAGGTCCTGGGGGTTGTATTCTCTGGCTTAAGGTGCAGGATTCCCTTGCCTTCTCAGCACATTGGCATGCACTCGTCTGAACCTCGCATCAAAAGCGACTGCCTCCAGGAGGGGAGGAGCTAAGAATTGTGCATGCCCGGTCCTGATTGGTTCAGCACAGCAGAACCTGGTCAAGATGATTGACGTTGTGACATCTAAGAAAAATGGTGTTCAGATAAGACAACACCCAGTTTGGACTGGTTTGGCTGATCCGGTAGCAATGGTAGCAGGTGGTTTGGAGAACCGTTAGTAAAAATCTCTGCCCCTGCAACCACTGAATGCACTAAATAATTAGTTAGAAACAAATAGCAAAACACGCAGCTGCTGTGATAGTCAGAGGCTCGCTTTATATTTGAATAAGGAGGGTCTGAACTGGGCAACTTTAAGGCTTGTGGACTTCAATTACTAGAAAAGCTGTCTGAGAAATTCTGGGGGAGGAAGTCTACAAGCCTTAAAGTTGCCCAGTTTTGACACCCCTGAGTTAAATGCATTTTTTCTACCTAATCCAGTGAACACTTATGGAGAAAAATGCTTCTAAAATGAAAAAACATTAGCCAGGCCCACCCAGTTACATGATCCTCCCACTACCAAGCCACACCCACAGAGCCGGTAACAACAAATTTTATATTTCACCCTGGTATTGACCTTGTTAGAAACTTCCTTTGCTACATTTTTAACAATAGAGGGGTTTTTGCCTGAATATGTAAACAAATGTATTAACTTCCTAGTTATTAAGTTTAATTAGTTAATACCAAAAATGAGAAGGAAAATGAAAGGAAGAATTGTTTATATGTTGCTTTTTATAGCTACTGTAGCTAGTTATTTATGCAGAATATGTAATTGGTACTGTTGATGACTGACTAAAGCAATAAATAATATATAGCTTTAAGTTTTATATATTTTATTTTAGTGATTGTTTTTGCTACTTTGAAAAGGTAATCTTGCCTAAAGGAGAACTGCAGCAACAATCTGTGTAGTCATAAGAGCATGAACAGCTATCATTATCTGGTTGACCAGTTGTTTGCAATTTTTCAATTATGAGGATGAATGTTGGAAATTTTTGAGATCTGTGAAGTATATTTACTGACTTCAGGTGAAATCAAAGTAAAATATGAGATTTATTTTTTAAAAAAATGTTAGATATACAAGACATTTTTAGTCATGTCCAAGAACCGCATAAAACTAAAATTCCTCATTTATTATTTAGATCATGAACATTGATTAGTGGAGTATACTTCAGTGCAGTGGTGGAATTCAATTTTTTTTACTACCAGTTCTGTGGGCAGGGTGTTCCCTGGTGGGCATGGCAGGAGAAGGATACTGCAAAATCTCCATTCCCACTCCACTTCAAGGGAAGGATACTGCAAAATCCCCATTCCCTCCCCACTCCTGGAGAAAGGATATTATTGCAAAATCTTCATTCCCACCCCACTCTGCGGCCAGCTAGATGTGGTATTTGCTGGTTCTCCGAACTCATAATTCTTGTCAGTCCGGGCTTTTCTGCTCAAAGAAAATGAATTGCTTCAGGTGGCCTATAGAAGCAGGCATTCCTCACCTGAGACTATTCTGCAACAAAATTTTGCTGCAGATTGATATTAAAAGATGGTTTTGCTGGGAGAAGTGAAAAAATATTGCTTATTCAGCAAAAAGCTTCAGATAGAGCCTGCCTTCAAGGTATCTGGAGACAAATTGAGGATGTTCATGTCCACAACATGAAGTTAATGGGCGATATAAGAATTATCTACTCATTTGAAGTGCTTGGATGAATATAAGAGTCACCTTTTTTTGTTCTTTTTTGACAGCTTATAAAATTCAGTTTGCATACAGTCTGGAAGTGTGAAAAAATGTGCTGTTCTGAAGTATCTATTTCAGTTCAGTTGTTTCTTTATTTGAAAAATTACTGATAATCCTTTAGTTCAGGACATTAGAATTTATGTTATTCTAATGAATTTGATTTGCAATAGATTGATTGAAGTATTGCTTGCACAGCATGTAATGTGCTTAAAATATTGTCATAAGCTCATTGGCTTTTACAAATTTATAGTTAATAGATCTCTCGATGATTTATAACCATGTCTGAAAATTGTACTGAGGAATATCTTACAATATGAAGGAACTCTTAATATTATCTTCTGAGTTTTGAGGATGATTCATAATTATAAAATATAAAGCCTCCAGTTAACTGGAGCTAACTGTTTCTGAACTCCCTTGTAATTTTCTTAGAAACAGCCGAGATGGTATTTGCCATAGTTTTCTTATGAAATGTTTTACAAATTTCCTAATGTTTATAGGGATTTTCTGGTAGTCTTTTATCCAAGCATTAACAAGGTGTTACCTTCTTAACTTTTTTCAGCTCAGAAAGGCTACTCAGATTGTTACTACTTAGATTATAACTATAGTTTTTTTTTACTTTTCACTTTGCAGTAATAAATAATCATGTACCTAACTTTATTAGTTTATTTAAAATCACAAGGCACCAATATGAGTTTACCACACTATTATATATACACTATTATTTATGTGTGAATCAGCCTCCAGCATTTTTCTGCATTAATTACTATGCTGCATTAATCCATAATTAACTGTTGTTTGTGGTCAATTTACACTGATAAAAACATCATTTTGCTGGCATTTTTTGTTTATAGAGCACTGCAGAGATATTTCAATGTTTCATTTTGACATCATAAAATGAAAAGTCCTGTGTCCTTTTCTCTGATTTGAAATAAAATTCCAACATTAACAAGATTGAGAAACTTATTTCTCAATACGAGTTGACTTTTATAAATTTTGTTTAGCAGATATTATCAAATCTCAAAATATAGCTTCTTAAAATAAACTCCACCACTGTATATTATAATGCACTCTAATTCTGAGATTTGATATATTTAAATAAAGCAAGGATCTTGGCCTTGATATGTTAGTATCAAAAACTTTTCCCTTGATAACATTGACCATGATTTTATAGCTTATTTGGAGTAAGAATCACATATTCTACTATACAAGCTATTTTTTGTGACAATGCTGATTAGTAATATGTTCCATCAATTTTAACAAGTGAACAATTCAAGAAACTATAATACAGTAGTGATTCTGATTATTTATTGCTATAATCTGTAAATTCACAATACTCATGTACATTCATGATTCTTCAGATGATTTTTTTAAAGCAAGAAATGTGTTGCTCTGGCACCAGTTGGCAAAATGTTGTTTTTGGCTTTTGGCTTTGAAACCTCTTCCCACAACTACTTTCACACCTTCATATACTGGTATGTGATACAGTAATTACAAAGCCCACTCAGTATCACATAGAAGGAGAGATTAAAGTTCTCTAACCTGAATGCTTCTCAATACACATATACACACTATTGCAAAGGATATAGGGAAAAAATAGAAAAATGCACTATGTAGTAGCTCAAACGTTGTATTGTGATTCTTATTGCACCTGTCCTCAAATTGGCTATTATTGAGATAACATGCTGTGTTACATTGCTGTTGTGTGATGTTTCATGACATTTTTACCTTTGAGGAGCTGGGGTGAGTTTGGCCTGCACGTGCCAGATCCAGCCTTGGGCTGCCAGTTTGACACCCCTAAGATAATGCCAACACTAAGGATTTGTCACATTTGGCTAAACAAAACAAGGGACTAATTGTAATTTTGGAGTCTAGGAACTTAGTATAGTATTCAGCCTTATAATAGCAATAGACTTATATACCGCTTCACAGTGCTTTACAGACTTTTCTAAGTGGTGTAAAGTGTCAGTATATTGACTCCAACAATCTGGCTCCTCAATTTTACCAACCTCAGGAGTATGGAAGGATAGTTTGGGTATTAAATCTTAGTTAAAACAGAAAATGAAGAGAGGGAGAAGGCAGGGCACTTTGCTTGTTTGTGTGGACTGGTTTCTGGCATGCTGAGGTTAGGCACCAGGCCATGGACCATAAGTTGTGGATTCCTGCTTTACAGCACTCTTTAAGTGGTTAGCATATTTCTCCCAACAATCTGAGTCGTCATTTTACTGACCTTGGAAGGATGGAAGGCTGAGTTAACCTTCAGCCAGTGAGGATCAAACTCCTGGCAGTGAGCTGAATTAGTCTGCAGTACTGCATTCTAATCATTGTCACACCATATGACTTTTTGGGACATTTTGACAAGCAAAGTCAATGGAGAAGCCAGATTCCTTTAATAGCCATGTTACTAAATTAACAACTACAGTAATTCATTTAAAAACTGTGACAAGAAAGGTCATAAAATGAGGCAAAATACACTTAACAACTCTCTTGCTTAACAACAGAAATTTGGGGCTCACTATAGTGCTAAGTTGAGCACTACTTATAAACTGGATTTTATTTGAAACAGTTGAAGCCTTGTAAGATGATAACCATAATAAGAAAGTTTGATAACAGTTCATATAAATTATAACAAAATTAGTTCCCAAATCATAAATATTTATAAATGTATATACTATAGTTGTATTTACGTTCATTAAATAGTGGTAGGAGGAAAGCCATGTTAGTTTATGACATCAAACAAGGAAGATGATCTGATAGCATGTATTCCAGTTAACGTTTCTTATTAAAAGGCTTACAGTAGTTCATTTGTTCAGCGACTAATTAAAATTACAACATCAGTGAAAAAGTGACCTACAGGTTGGTCCTCATATACATAGCAATAGTACTTAGACATATACCGCTTCACTGTGCTTTACAGTCCTCTCTAAGCAGTTTACAGAGTCAGCATATTTTCTTCAACAACTTGGGTCCTCAATTTACTGACCTTGGAAGGATGGAAGGCTGAGTCAACCTTGAGCCTGGTGAGATTCGAACTGCCAAATTGCAGGCAACAAGCAGCAGAAGTAGCCTGCAATAGTGCACTCTGACCACGGCACCACCATGGCTCATATACAGCATCTCTATTACATGATCACCATTGTGACCTTCCCAACTGGCTTCCTGGCAAGCAAAGTCAGTTGGGAAGCTGGCAGGGAAAGTCACAAGTTATGTTCATGTGATGCCTCATTTAATGACTTACACTGCTCAAAAATGAATTTTTCAGTTGTGTTTGTAAATCAAGAAACACTAGTATTGTTTATTGAAGAGAAGATTCATGCATATTCTTTCTACTCATTCACATTGGAATTTATTGCTTTGAATGTGAACCTTAATTGCTTCTTTCTCTCTACCTTTCATTTTGATTTTGAAAAAGTTATTTTTTTATTTTACCATGCCATCTGTTCTCTGTTTCCATCTTTTTTCCTGCACTCCTAGCTATTATCTTTGCAGCAAAATTATTGTGACATATTGAATGAATAGGGAACTATTTTATAAATGTGCTCATCTTTAGCATGCCAGAGGACCCTTTCCGTCTTAATTTAAATGCATTTAACACATTTTAATACATTTAAAATGTATTAAATTCTGGGAATTTAGTGCTTAATTCCCAAAGTTAAAGTTAGAAGCATTGAGATAATGATGTTGCTATGGCATCCAAAGAAAGCAAAATGGCTTTTTCCATTAGGAGAGTCAAGCTCTCTTGTCTAAGCTTATTTCAGCTTTCTTTATTTAGTTGAAAGAACAAATGTAACATGTTCAGATAATATAGTAATTGTAAAGCTATTTGCAAGTGGATAACTTAAAGCTATGCCATGCCATGCAAACAAAGGAAATTCTCTGCATGTTGCTCATGGCTATTTCATCTGCACACCTTCCATAATCCTGCTGAGAATTTAATCAAATTAAATCTTTTATACACATTGTAATCTCCACACTTATTTTTCATTCCTTGGTGTGGAAAGTTGTATGCAAACAATGGATTTATACATTATGGTTTACTTTCATTTGCCACCTTAAGGAGGTATACTAGATAAATTACTGCTACTTTGGTTTAAGAGATTGTTGCTCAAATTGTTCACAGAGAATACAATCATTTTGTTCTAAGCAGACACTGTCCATGAAACTGGGTTTTTGTAGAAGTTGTAAACAGCCATTCCCCTTAGATTACCATGTATAGTCGGTGCTTTCTGTAGAACATAAGTTTTGATTGCATGGAATCTGCAAAGATTTTTAGAACCTATTAGCAACTAAAATGATAATTTAGGGGTGACTGAGTTTACTACATGGAAGTAGTGAAGAAATACAGAAGAAATAAACCATTGAGACATGCTCACAAGAAATTTAGGAACCACAGGTAAGTAATATTTATTGAAGATAATAAAAAAATGCTGTGAATTCACTGCTCTGAAGAGAAATAGTTTAAACCCTCTTTTCATTTTCCTTCTCACACTGTATAATGGCCTTTTCTGTCAGCTGGCCTTTGTTCATGTGCTTTTCATTTCCATAACTATTACATTTCTAAATTGATTTTGTCAGACTTATCTTTCACAATGTGGAGCTTTGAGGAATAGATTCATCTGATGCAGTCTCCTTTCTTATATTTCTCTTTTTCACATAACCATAGAATGTAAAGTAGGAAGAAATGTTGGAGATCATCTAGTCCCATGATGGCGAACCTATGGGACTCATGCTAGAGGTGGCACACAGTTCCCTCTCTGTGGGAACGTGAGTTGTTACCCCAATTCAGCTCTGCCGTGCATGCAAGTGTGCCTCCTGCTGGCCAGCTGGTCTTTGGGGCTCTGCTGCGCATGTGTGGGTCCCCACACATATTGCAATTTGGGGCTTCAGGTGTGTGCGTGAGCATTCACAAGTACACACATGCACTTTGGGCACTCAGTATGGAAAAGGTTAGTCACTGATCTAGTTAAATCTCTTGCCTTGGGCAGGAATCTAGTGTCTCAGTACTCCCAAGGGATGGTTATCTAGTCTTAATGTTCTAGCTTAGCCTTAGGCAGAAAACCAGGTGAGTAACCTTGGGCCATTACCACTCTCCCAGCCCTTGAAAGAATCAGATAATGCCAACCACTTCTGGAATTTTCAGAGATTTGTGAACAATCATAAACTATATTATAATAAGTTAATGGAGAGAGAGACAGAGAGAGAGAGACAGACAGACACACACATACAGACAGACACAGCACACAAGTTAACTAAAGTGGCGATGTTAAATAATATCAGTAAACAGTTAACTAGAACAATACATTACTTTCAAAAAGGAAGAAGCAATTTTAACAATTTCTAGACAGAACGTTATCAGTAACTCTGATAGAAAATAAAAAAAATATTCAAATGAAACCAAGATATAGTCATTCAAATAGTCACAGACCTGAAGTTTTCACAATAATTTATCCAGTCCTTTCATAAATAGTACTACCAAATATGAAAGGGATTAATGATGTTTTACATTCATCAGTTGTACAATTAAAGCACATGTGGCAAAATGAACCAACAAATAGACAAATAATTATCATAAGTAACATAACTAAACAATAATTGATTAATAATTTAAAAACCAACTGTTTCAATATATTAACTACTACATGATCTGTGAAACTATTCTACCTTAACCAAATATTGGGATGTTGTTCCAATATTTGGGAAGATGGAACAAGATTAACTTCTAAGAAAAGGCTGGTCTATCAGTTTTTAAACACCTACTAGTTTTAGTCCCCTCCTACTGTATTTTTTAAAATAAGTAACTAACCAACAAAGTTCACCTGATGTAATTGTACGGATGAGTTGATTCTAGTTTAAGGTGACCATCCTTCCCGCTTTTGGCAGGACAGACACACCTTTTTAGTAAAAGTCCGCGCCCCGTGGGCTTTTTTAATGTCCCAGGGTTTTTTTTCACCTGGGCAATTTTTAAAACTCCGGGTTTTTTCCCTTCCTCCATCGGCAGCCAGGAAGCATGAAGCAGGCAGGTAGGCTTTTCGGGCGCGGGGGTGTGGCATGGGGGCGGCGTGAGGCCCTCTCCCACCTCCTGCTGACGGTCTCCGGTGTTTTTTTTTCTTTTCTCGGCAGCCAGCACCAAAACGATGTCCCACCAAAGGTTTGGCCAAATCTGGTCACTTTATTCTAGTTGTAGAAGGCACTTCTGATGGTATTTTGAAGTAGGATGGTCAGAGAGCATTTAGCCCAAAATCACTCTGTCAGTTTCCATATCTGAGGAGACACAAGTTTAACATCTTAACTGCTATATCACATTTACGTTCCAGAAACCTATTAGCAATAAATTACGACCCACAGCACAAGAATAATGTGTTTCTGAAGGTAATAATCTTACAATAAGAGGGCCATTAAATTTTGTAGCAACTGGCAGTTTCCATGTGGTTTTCCAAGGTATCCCTTTGTATAGCACCCTAAAGTAGTCCTAATTAATAGTGATAAAAGTGTTAGTTACAACTGTATAGTCTTATGGTTCAGAGGTCTGCAACTGATGCAATCTACAGAAGACAATCTATTCTGTGTATTTTTATCTCTGTCACTTTCCTGTAAATTGGATTGATAGAAAAAGGGCCCTGATAGTTTTCAAACTCTGAAGACTTTGAAAGAAAAGTTGAAAATAAGTTCATTCTATTTTTTATGTTCAGGGGTATTATATAATAAATATTATACATAAAGACTAGAAAGACTTTTTGGTGTAAAATAAACTTGATTGTAAGTTCTGTCCTTAAACTGGGTGTCAATACCTTATTAGGCTTCAATTTAGCACACTTGGGTGCAACAGAAAGCATGGAACTATATATGCAGATATTAATGAGTGAGAAAAGATCAAACACAATTTTATATAAAATTATTCTTTTAAACTGTTTAAATTTTAATATTTTTGTATGTAGTTTGCAAGGAAAAATAGCTTTAAAAACTAATTTTTTTTATAGGTTAACTGAATCTTCTGGATATTTAATGGATGGGCCGATAAATTATAAATACAAAACTAAATGTACATGGTTAATTGAAGGATAGTAAGTATATTTTTTATTAATGTTGATTCTACATTGTAGTTCTTAAGACATATAAGACAAAATGTTAAGTTTTTAAAAATGGTTGAGTTTTCTATAACTTGGTTGCAAAGATTGTATGATGATGGTTTTCT
The DNA here is from genome assembly GCA_032468135.1 of Calamaria suluensis. NCBI lineage: Eukaryota > Metazoa > Chordata > Lepidosauria > Squamata > Calamariidae > Calamaria > Calamaria suluensis. Next base: position 24,145 of record JANHFP010002075.1, on the reverse strand, counting down.
ACAGAACTCTTGATGCACTAGTTATATTTCAGGAAAAGAAAAGAGAAATTTACTGTTGAGAATTAGATACAAAATACAGACAAGGAATATATGACTAATTCTACTTTCACAGTAGAATTGCAGTATGGCATTGCAGCTTTTGATTGTCATATCTGCTCACTACTTGTGAGTTTAACTGGCTACACAAATGGTCGTGAAAAATGTCAAACAATTCCTGATACTGTGAATTATTAGTTTGTCTTAGCTGCTGTTGCATAATATAAGCTCTCTTTGGCCTTACAATAGTCTGATGCTGATGTATACTTTGCTCATATATTTGGTTTTCCTTGTAATCAGTATAGCAGTTCCAAATAACAGATTGATTTTATTGCTGCTCAGATAAAGATTTTGAAATCGGCTTCTTATAAAAAAAATAATACTAGTTTTAATGAGTGGATTATTCCTATTTGATAAGTTTCAGGCCATTCAGATTTGAATATCCAATGAATTGAGCTTCTATATTTTTTGTTCCTAAGACACTCCTGACCATAAGATGCACTTAGGTTTAGAGGAGAAAAACAAGGGGAAAAATCTGTCTCTGCTTTCCAGCATCCATCTGGTATTTATCTGGCTAGTGTCCTTGCTGAAAACAGCAAACAGTCTGCCTCCTCCATGTCTGCTGCTTCCACCTGTGAATGCTGGAGTTTTCACCTCTGAACAGCTGATCTGTGGCCTTCCGGAATCAGGCCTAATCTTATCCGCAGTACATTTTCTAAGTTTAAGCTAAATTAATCTTAAGCAAATGTGTCATAATAAAGTATAGTTTGATGTACATGGTAAAGAAAAGAGTATAAGGGTAAGGATAACGATGTAGGTAAAGAACCTGTTTTAGAAAGATATTCCTACATCTGAACCAGAAAATAGTTTTTAGTTCTACAGGTTCAGATTGGATTTTCCCATTTGCAATGAGGTAGATGTCTAAAATTTATGTAATAGTTGCATCCACCCATATACACACATATGACAATTTTTTAAAATGTGTAATAATAAAATCAACAAGTCTTGCCTTTAATACTGTACTGAGATGCTTATATGTACATTTCATTTAAAATGTTCCATTTTAAGTGCTGTTTTTTGCTTTTTTCTTCTAGCCCTAATTCAGTTTTAAGATTACGATTTAATCATTTTGCAACAGAATGTAGTTGGGATCATATGTATGTTTATGATGGAGATTCAATATATGCGCCTTTAATAGCTGTGTTTAGGTGAGTATTTCAGCTTAATAGCTTTTATTACAGTTTTATAAAATGTGCATTAAATAGAAGTTTTAGACTGCATTTCAGTATGTAGTTCCCTCTCTGTTGCCTTTTTTTAAAAGAACCTTCTTTTAACCATTTCAACATGTTCTACTTTGACCAATGTTTAGCAAACCCATAATTTTTAAATTGTACACTGATTTTCTTGAATATCAAGGGAGGGAGGGAAGGAGGAAGGGGGGAGGGAAGGGGAGAAACAAATCT
>JANHFP010002075.1:9357-19897 GCA_032468135.1 Calamaria suluensis | reverse complement strand
ACTTGGGTCAGGTCCAAAGCCGTCATGGAAGCAATGAACTCCCGAACCACCCCCGAGGTCTCACCTGCAGAAGGCAAATTGAAATTCCCCATGACTAACAGTCTAGGAGTCTCAACTGTCTAGGAGTACTATGGAAATTAGGTGTTCAGAATGATGGCACAGGGAAAAAACTATTTTTGTGTCTAATTGTTTAGGGCATGTAATGCCCTATAGTAGTGTCCAGACGGGAGAAGCGGAAACAGCTTATGTCTAGGATGTGAGGGATCCCGTAGGTATTTTCTCAGCCCTTTTTCTGGTTCATGCAGTGTACATACAGGTCCTCAATGGAAACCAAATTGATTGCAGTTGTTTTTTCTGCAGTTCTAACTATCTGATGAAGTCTGTACCTGTCTTACCATTTAATTGTAATACCAGCCAGCCAGTCTTATCTAGCTAGCTAATCAGAATGTATTGGATGCTGTATCAGAATTTTTTATTGAAATAATGCTACCAAATTCCATATTTTGATATGAAAAGTTACTCTTGTTAGAAGTAAAATTAGTTCAGTAGGGGTTGCTCTTGACCATGCTGGGTGGTCACACTGGGTTATCAAGAATAAAAAGAAATTGAATAGCTTTGCCATTATACAAAACCATAAACTTTCAACCATTCCTAATTGTGAACAGCTGAATATCTATAGATTCCAGATATAGCCTAGGAACATGTTATTCTTTAATAGTTGTAGATATTATGTGGTATGCCATATGAAGCAATGAGAAAGACAAATCTGTTCCTGTCATATTATTTGCTGTTTAGAAAGGGGAAACAATTTACATATTTCCTTTAATGAGTGATTCACAAACATTTCCCATCAAAATGAAGTATTCCTTTGATGCTCAATGGTTCTAAAAACTAGGTAGTATCAGCTCACAAAGCACTAATACAGTTTTATTTGGTTTTGTCTAAAAAAACCAGCCAATAGACATTGTTTTAAAAGGCTGATTTTAATTTATGTTTGTATGAATCCATCACTGATAGCATTCATAAGAGAATTATTATTGGAAAGAAGGCATAATGAGGGAAAATATACCATGTGGATAGTGGATATAGTGGATAGTTCACATAGTGGAGTTTGGGTTTTGTCTGAGCATGATCTGATCTGAAGTCAGCTTTTGTGATTTTTAAACTATGGTCAATGCCATTATAAAATCATCATATTCTTTCTTTGCCACATTGGCACCTGGGAAAGCTACTTGTGCTCTCCTTATACCTTGCTCTTTGAAGGGAATAATTTACAGTTTGAAATTATGATCACAGGTTTATTTCCTTTTTATGAGACTGGGCTGTTTGAAATAGGGGTTTTTGGGTAATGACTTTTGTGTGTATATGTGTGTAGGAAAACACTTTATAGAGTCTATGCAAACTATTTGAGTAATGCTTACTGATTAGAGTGGTACTGTAGATCTTAGATGCTTGTAACTGACCAAATGATTTATTTTATATATAAGTGTTACACTGTATTTTAAATGAATCTCATTTGAGCTGATAGAAATTTGACATACTGAAGATGAATGCATTTCAGCTCTCCATTCTGCAAACTGATATGAACACAAAGCTATTTCAGAAAAATAGCTTTCGGAAGGTTGGCAGTTCAGCTGTTCAAATCCCTAGTGCGTGTAATGGGGTGAGCTCCCATTACTTGTCCCAGCTTCTGCCAACCTAGCAGTTTCGAAAGGATGTAAAAATGCAAGTAGAAAAAATAGGAACCACCTTTGGTGGGAAGGTAACAGCATTCCGTGCACTTTTGGTGATTAGTCATGCCGGCCACACAACCACGGACAGCACTTCGGACAGCACTGGCTCTTCGGCTTTGAAACAGAGATGAGCACCTCCCCCTAGAGTCAGAAACGACTAGCACATATGTGTGAGGGAAACTTTTACCTTTACCTTTCAGTGTCATTTAAATTCCTATCCCACGAGTGGCTGGTATAGAGCATTTATTGTAATTTATGAATTAGGATGATAATTGTGTACCTTTGAACATATTTTTTAAAAAATGAACTTATGGAAACAATGATGGAACATCTTAGCCTTGTACCTATTACCGTTTAATTGTTTTTAACATTAAAAGCAGCTTTATGCAAAAGAAAATAGGTAGAATTGTTGTGTATAAATGCTCTATTAAGCAGTTGGAAATCCAAGCAATTTTTTTTCTGACTAATTAGCTCCCTTTTAACTGATTAACAAATAAATCCTTTAATACAGGTGTTTTCTTGAAGTGCTGGGGAAAAATATACTTAATTTATCTTATACCAAGTCAGTTTGATGTAGTGGTTAAGCTACCAGGCTAGAAGTAAGGAGACTGAGTGCTAGTCCTGTTTGAGACACAAAGCCAGGTGGGTGTCCTTGGACCTGTCACTTTCTCTCAACTCAAGATGGAATTACAAACCACTTCTAAAATGGTTTGCCAAGAAAACTACAGGGGCTTGTCTAAGTTGTTGCCAAGACTTATCACTGGTTCAAAGGCACAAAATAAAATTAAGTCATAAATATCTTAAAAGCTAGGAATGAAAGGGCCTGGCAAACTATGGCAAAGTATTCCAAAATTTAGATTCTGCAGTCCATAAGGTTTTCTAACCAACCCAGTAGCCATTAAAAAAGGGCAAGAGAAGAAGGTTGAGATTTGGATGTATTATAGGGGCATGAGGAAAAAAATGTAAAAAACCCCAATAAGGATTAGAATTAAATGAAATTTAGTGTTAGTAGATTGAATCAGAATAGAAAGTTATTTTAAAAATAGTGTGAATTAAATATAGTGTGAAAAGAGATCAGGAAAAATAAATTGAGCTGCCTGTACAAGTGCATGCACTCTCATTGTGGAATAGATAGTTAAAACAATGTACTATCTCAGGGTAAGAAGTTAAATATTAATGCTTAATTGTGTTTTAGATATACCATTTATAAAGATAGATAAATATTATTAAAATTAATTTAGTTTTTAATACCTGCTTTTTTTAAAAAATGAAATATTAATACAAAATTATGCAGGCTTCAAATCCATTCACTGTTAGCATAAACTGTTCATGGTTACACCAATTCCTTTGGTTCAGATTATAAAGCATTTATTTAGTATTCTAATATATCTTTCTAAACAATTGTGACCTCTGGTGGATATACTGAAATGAACATCTGCAATGATAATCAAAGTTAAGTGTGAAAAAGTATTGTTCAAGCTATTTCTAAAATACAATTTTAAAATAAATTCTAATATAACTATAATTACTGAAATATTAATGTTTCAATTACAGACTTGTATAAATTTCAGTAATTTTCAGTCTGTACATTCTAGCATTACTGTCTCATATAGACTGACATAAGGAAGAACTGGAAATGCATTCTGTTGTACATAGTCATAATGATATACAATATCACTTAGACACAAGTTTAGCTCTTTTAGCAGTGGAAAGACATTAGACATTCTTTATTATTATTAAGAAACTTTGTTCAATCAATATTCAAAATATTCAAAATTCTAATATTACATCAATTCAAATATACCAAAGCAAAGTGTTTAAAAATACAGTGATAAACCATATCTCTAATTCAGATTAGCAGAAATATTGCATTTTCAGTCCTGTATAAATTTACACCAAATTAGTTCCAGGTTAGTTTATAAGAGGTAGCCATTAAGTAGAAATGTTTTTTAGACAGCAAATAATAAATTCAGTCTGTCATTGTTTAATTATACCAATTTTTCTTTTGCTCCACTGTCTTGCTTGGAGATCTGTTTTGTAGATTTGTATATGACAATATTTAAATAAGATAATTAACTCTATATTTGTCCTGTATAGATTTAATTAGCTTAGCTCTAGAAATATGCTATTGTGTAGTGCAGTGGTTCACAAAGTGGACGGTACTTCCCCCGGGGGCCGTGGGATGACTTAGAGAGGCAATAAGAGGGAAGAGGGTGGCAGGGGGCACTAAAAGGCAAGGGAGGCAGGAAGGGGACACTAAGAGGCAAGGGGAGTGACAGAGGAGTGCTGGAGGTGGGCCAGGGGTGAAATCTTCCAAGTTCAGGCTGTCTTGGTAGAGCCAATAGTGATCATGTGTGCTTCCGGCTTCTAGGCGCACTATTTTTCCTACTGGGTTCTTCTGGGGGGCTTATGTGACTGAATGGGTGTGGCTTTCAGTGATATTGAGTTGGCCACAGCCACTCAGTCACAGGACACACCTCCAAGCCACACCCTGATAACTTGGACGGGGTGGGGGTGGGGGGCACTGAGGATGAGTTTGTAACACCAAGGGGGCGGAAGACTGAAAAAGTTTGGGAACCACTGGTTACGGAGGTTGCAGAAATTCAGGTTTGAGAGCTAAAATATATTTTGAAATATATTTGAATAGTGTGGCACTTGTCAGGGGCATTTAAAGCCTATGTATGCCCTTTTCTGGTCTCTTGTCTTCCATACCTAATGAATGGTTCTGAGCAATATGACTTTACTTAAAGGCACTCCCGATGTGGGTAACGTTTCTCTATATGGGCTCCATATCATATTTGCTATTTGAATGTGGATCTCTATCCATCTGTGTCGATCATTATAAATCTGGATTCAAACATGTTTCTTTTTATGATAGGTTTGATCAGGGCAAATATCTGTTATCCCTGGCATGTTATTGATGGTACTTATAGTCACTTTGCACTATCTGAAATATATAGGAAAACTTAGAAAGTTGGTCCTTTGTGATGCTTTTCCTATTTTGTATCAACATTCTATAATAGGACTCGGGTGTCAAATACTAAGTATTCCATTGTTTTCAGACTTATCAAAGAAGCATGGCATGTTAAAATTGTAATTTGAAAAATAACTCAAATATCTTCAGATTTATTAGCTGTGATATGTGAGCTTCTTAATTTTCTTCTTTTGGCTAGGATTTCATGATATGTGTATAGATGTATAATTTCCCTGTATACCTTACAGTACGGGTTCAGTGATACAAATTTAATAAGATTATAATTGTTTATAATCTTTATAAAGTATGTGATGATAGATATCACATTATCAGCAGTAAAAGCAGTTGCTACTCTTGTCAAGTCTGGAAACCCTTCTTTTGCATTGGATCTTCATGCCTGCCACATTTACTGCTGTGAGAAACTGGAAGGGGATATTGTATCGAGCAAGGGTGATATGTAGTCATAATAAAGTTCCTTTCTCAGAAAGTCAAGGAAATATTTCCCTGTACCTGGAGGGGTGTGGCTGGGAGGCATCTCCATTTGGTACGGTGCTTTGATTGTATCATGTGATGAACTTGTGGATGCAGGGGAAGGGACTTGTACTTTATTTTGTGTGGGGGAAACCTGGAAACTTTCAGATTTGCCAATATGACATCTCTAATAAAATGAAACTTCGAGAAACCTCAAGCCTTGGAGCCTTTTTTCGTTGGGGGATGTTACTTGGAAACCTGACATACTGTTTGTCATGATATAAGAGTATCTCCATTGTATTGAACCCTGTGTGTTCAATACAACCCTGTGTGAGTGTGCATGCATGCAATCATGTGCCTGTTTATATAAGGAGCTGTCCAGAGTATTGGAGCAAGAAAACTAGCATTTATATGTCCTGCAAGTGTAAAGAGCACATAAATGCTCAATGTAGATGTCGACTTTTACATTCTGATAATTCACCATCATTAATTAATTAATATTGAGACAATTTGCAGTCTTATTTATTGTAGGGAATAAACTTGGATACCACCAGTATTACCGCACTCTTCATTCAAAGGCCATCTCAAAGAGGACAGAATACCTAGATCAGATTGGGCTTAGCTGTAGGAATGATAATTTATGATGTTTTGTTTTCTTTGTTTCTATTTTCATTTTTATATTTTATATATTTAATATGGTCAATTAACTATATAAAGTTTTCTTTTAAAATTTAGTATTGAGTGAAATAAATTTTAGAAATGATTAAGTAATATGTACGCTTTAATCAGGTATAAATTAATAATTAATTTAATTATAAATTAAATTATAATTATAATAAAGTATAATTATTTTTTTAATTAAGCAGATCTTATATCTGCATATATATCTGTGCATATTTTCCTTGGTATTTGTATAAATAATTATTTTGAAGATTATTCCTGTTGATTCACAAGATAATTTGTAAAATTTAACAAAGTAGCAAAAAGTACTATGAAAAAAACACATATAAAGTGGATCTTTATATTCAGCCTGCCATATTTCATATACATTTATGAGATATATTAATCTTTAAAACTGGCTTAATTTTTAATGCATGGCATGCTTATTTGGATAAAAGCCAATAAAATTACTGCAATAATTGTATCTAATATGTGGGGAATATCTATCATATAATGAGAAATTTGGAAAGAAAAGAGATTAGGAGTTGATAATGACTATGAATGCATAGTGTTGTGTGGGTAAATAGTCTGGTTGTCGAATCATGAGGGTCGCAGAGAAACCACACAGAAACCGACTTGTTTGGCACTGGTTGATTTACTCGCGTTTGACTTCAGGTCTTTGACAAGTATGTAGGAATACACAAAGACAGCATTGCCCAATACATTCCGAATGTGCGTTATATAGAAGTTGAGTAAACCGGTGGTCCAATCAGCATCGTTCTTCATCAACACTGCAGCATGCTTATTGGATAACAAAGAGCACAACAGGCCAAACTATAATTAAACTAACATTCTGACGCAAATATAACCACCACCTGTGAAAGGTAATAGTCCTTTCCGCCAAACCCATCACCATACCCAGTGAACACCACTTCTCTTTATTGTTGAGACCAGCAGACCTCGACACTGGTAATGCCAGAATCTTAATAAAGCCTACTGAAAATAAACAAATGTGGAACATAAAAGATTATTATAAAAATAAAATAATAAAATAAATTGCTTGTCAAAAGGCCTACTTCAAAGTGTTGGCTTGTTGAAAGTTCTGGCTGCTTTGAGGTTAATGGGTTTACAGCCCTTTTCTGTAAAAGATCTCATAGTATACAATACATGTACCCAGAAATACATGTAGTTCCCACTTGCTGCATCTTCATAAACAAAATGATTTCATACCAAGATGCTTTCAGTCCCATTGCTGTGGGTGCCTATCTTGTATTTTATCCTACATATTAACTTTATATATAATTGGGTTTTTTGTTGTTGACTAAAACATACTGTACAGTAGTTTTCTGTGCAATGTACTGTCTTTCATAATTACTGTACTGCATCAGATTACAATGAACATGATGAATTATAGAAAAAAGAATAATATTTTAAAGGTGAATATATTTTTCTTGTACATAATTGTGTGTATATTTACCACTTGGTGTCACTGTTCTTCACAACATTCCTACATAAGTTAAAAGTAATAGAAAAGTATATCTTCTATATGCCTTTAAAATCTTTTAAATATATGAAAATATTTACAATGAAAATAAAATTTGTCATCTTAGAAACTAAACTAAAATGTCACTTAAAATACATGAATATGCAATTTGTTGTATTTTTAGAAATGCATGAAATATTCCACAATATATGAAGTTGGCTCACTTTATATATTGTACTATCTCAGTTATAATTACTATCAAAAATTGTTGCATTTGAATTAATAAGAATTCATCCCAGGTATGATTTTCTCTCCCTCTGTATTTTAAACAGGTCCTGATTGTTCTTTGAATGTCCCTTCAATGGAATCATATTGGATTCTGCCTAATGTGAAGCCATTTAGTCCATCTGTGAGCAGGGCTTCCCATAAGGCAGTTCTTCATGGAAAGTTTATGTGGGTAATTGGTGGATATGCATTTAATTACAGTACCTTCCAGATGGTATTAAAGTAAGTTATTTCTTTTCTTAATTCTGTTTGAATTTTGTGTAAATTTGTTAAAATATAATGAACTTTCTCCTATACCTGCCTTTTTTTCATGGCTGCCTCATGGTTCAGTTCAGACTTTCCAGAAAGATATGATTGAAAGTAAAGTGCTGTGGATTAATGAACTAAATTGGGGAGGATGTGAGTGGGGGAACGAGGTGTTCCTTGGGATGGCAGGACTATTTGCTTTTATTTAAATTTGGTTTCACTTAAAAAGCTCACTTAAATGATCCAAAATTCTGCAGTATTACCATTGGTCTTGTCTCTCCTTAAGGAAATAAAAATTACATAAATTATTCACAGAATAATTATATAAATGTCCAAATATAGCAGTTGGAATTATTTATTCCATCTTGAAGTTTGCCTCATTTGCAAGATTTTCTGATTCAGTTCTACTACCAATATCTGAAAGAAACTTCTGTGCACATGAAAGAGTATTTTCATAAATAAATGACAATTTTACTCCTAAAATTCACTTTTTAGAATTTTAGTGAAACAGGTCCAAGAAAGAAGATTGTCCATTATCCCCAGCCTAAGAAATTAACTTATTTGTGAGCTGCATTTTAGCTCAATTTTGTTATTTTTTTAGATTATCTATAAACTGGCATTTCACTTGAATTTTAATTATAAAATTGCAGTATTCATTTTAATTTATGTCTCCAAAATTTATCATTTTTTAAAATGATAAACTTTTTAAACTTTATTTTTTCCATTTTTTAAAGTTTGAATACTTGGTTAACAAATATCTTAATTGTACTGTGCTGTCTTTGCCCTTTTAGGAGGGATACTAAATATGTCTAATTTTAGTAAAAACCAACTTGGGGTTCTGGCATTGCCAGTGCTTTCATACAATTGATGGTATTTTTTGACATGGATTTCATGAAAATAAACTTTCCCACAAAATAAATTTCTGTATCTTTAAGAAAATGCTCACTTCTTGATTAAGGATAAGCCATAAATCCACTTAGAAAAACACTCAATAACAATGGGTGTCAAACTTGTTGCTATCACATGACATTTGCGACTTTTCCCCTTTGCAGAGCTGGGGTGGGTGTGGACTACGTGTGATGCATCCAGCCTGTCAGTTTGACATCCCTGCTCAATGATCAATTGAAAATCTTGTTTGAAAATGTATTCATCTTTTAAAAGTGTTTTATTGGTTAAAAATATTAGTGGGACAAGAAAAGTTGCAAAAATTAAAATTCTAATTTATTATATTTATTATACGGTATATCAGAAAGAAACAGAAAATGATGTTTTAATTTGTAGGCATGTATAAGTCTATAATTTTGCTTCTAGGTAATAAAACTATTTATTTGTTCACTTTTTAGCTATAATTTGGAAAGCAGCATTTGGAATGTAGTGCCTATATTGAAAGGACCCCTTCAGAGATATGGACATACTATTGCTTTATATCAGGTTTGTTTGTACATCAAAATTAAATTTGAAAGATTCTCCTCCTCCCTCTATTCATTCTAACTCATTCAGCTCAACTTATTATTATAATGTTCTTTTTCTATATAACATGCTAACACTGTATTTTAGAATTCTGAATCAAGGATACTTTTTTCTCATTTCATTTTAGAATAAATCACCATTCCTTGAAATAACTGTGCAGTTATGACACATTTACTAACATAAGTGGGTAATCCTGTATTTGATAAGAATAATCATCATTGGACACAGTATAACTTTTCTTGATTCTTTCTTTCATTCCAATGCTGATAAAAAATGCAGATTATAGTTCCTAAGATATAGAATACAAAGTGAGCCTATCCTTCTTGGTCTTATTGGATAGCAGATAGGCATTGGAAGTATGCAGTCCATTAGACAAACTCTGAGCTCTGCTATATTCAACCCCTTGAATTACACCTAGAAGTCAGCCAACAATCATTGCAGTTATAATAGACATTTTATTTTGGAGAACTTGGCATGTATATCATTGCTTGAGCAGTTGTATTGTGTAACTGGTAAACTTCCTAGGTGTGTAGGTCCCTTAGTACGAATTTAAAGCATTATTTGCCACATGCTTTACTTCAATTGTATACTATTCTTGGTGCATTTAGCACCAACATTTAATTCAGAATTCACTCAAAAGATTCCAAAATTCTCTCAAAAGTCTATTTCTTTTTACATTTGCGTTTTCTAAATTAATGAACTATAATAAGCTTTTTTTCTTCCATTCTCAGTGATAAACATTTTCCTCTTGATTGTGAGATAGATCAGACAGGAAGCATGGCCAGATGAGCTAATTCTACTTTTCAGTAGTGGCGAATATCTGTAGCTCGGGTTAGGATGAGGGTGAAGGTTTGTTCTCCGAACTTGTGTGTTGCTTTCTGACCGTTTTGTTACTAGGCTAGGTAACTTCTTCAGGAGAATTTAGGATATACCTTGAACTCTTATGAAGATGTTACATAGTCTGGTAAAGAAATATTTGGAAATCAACCTACCAGCTTGGAAAATGGTTCTTCACCCTAATTCTACTTTATTGTGAGGTTACATTATTAAGTCTTGCAAAAGTAAAAGTACATTTCATCCCCATTCCATTTTGTTGTTGTTGTTAGTTGTGAAGTCATGTCCGACCCATCGTGACCCCATGGACAACGTTCCTCCAGGACTTCCTGTCTTCCACCATCCTCTGGAGTCCACCCAAGCTCACGCCTGCTGCTTCAGTGA
>JANHFP010002071.1:71281-81942 GCA_032468135.1 Calamaria suluensis | reverse complement strand
GATATACATTATAAAACCAAATAATAATACACAGTGAAAAAGGCCAATAAAAATCTGGATCATAAGTAGCTTTTTTGGTATCTGTTGTAACTTTGAACAATCATTAAGTTGTAATTTGAGGACTATCTATATGCATTTCCTGGCATCTCGCATGTGAGAATGGAATGGAGCACACTTCAAAGTCGATAATTTTTAAAGGCATTATAAGGTTTTACTAATTGTTTTATTGAAAATTATCATGTATTCTGGAGGGTGGGAACACCATCAGCTTCATTACTATGATGTGGTGAAAAAAAGAGGTGAAATTAACTGTGATTTTTATACTATATTATTTTTTTATCCTATCTCAAGGTCAGGTGGAAGATACATTAATGCAGCTTTGTGGATGTAGCCTGATAAAGATAAATGGTGCACCTATCAGCCAAATATTTTTGTTTTGGTTAATGCTTTGAAAATTCATTTGATCTTCTTGATCAATTCTTTTGAACTAAAACTTTAATCCAGATGACATTATAGTCCAAACACCTTACAAATAATGAAATAATTTCATAAACAGTTAGAAAAAGAGAAAATAATTTTTATCCAGGTTTTCTTTTCCTATTACAAAGAGTAGATTTCGCTAGGAAAAATATAATCACAATCTCAGTTTTAATTCTTAGTGAGTAAAATTTAACTTCCTGATTAATTAATTTGATCTTAACTCCTCTGTCATTGGACAGGCATTGGTCTATATTTTCTAAGACTACATTCCTACAATGTAGTGGCTAGGACAACCTTGCTTAGCCAATAATCCCCTCCATAATGCTCATTACGTCTCCCAGAACATGTGGAGAATGCTAGGCTAAGAAATATTTTATTAGGTAACAAGCTCTAGTGAATATACTTTGAAATATTTCTCCATAAACATGCAAGGAATTGCATTAAGTAGTCCACTGCATAATGGCATGGCATGTGCTTGATTTCATATTTTGAATCAAAATATGAAATTCATTCAGACCGGCCTTAACCAAAGGCTGATTTACATTATCTTCCAAGTGAATATCAGTACAGGTAGACCTTGACTTATGACTAGCTGTTTGATGACTGTTCAAATTTATGGTGACATCAGAAAGAGTGCTTTAGGCCAGTAAGTAAGGCACTTCCAGCTGTTGTAAAATATTGTTTAGGGTGCTTGGCAACCAACTTACATCCATGATTAATTGATGTATGCCCCACGATCATTTAATCGCCGGTGGTAATAATCTCTGCCAGCTTCCCAAAGTCAATGAGGAAGCCAGCAGAGAAGGTTGCAGGCAGAGAGAGGAAAGAGGAAAGATCAGGTCTCTTTGCAGGCTGCTGGAACAGAGCTGAGATCTTGAGGATTTCAGCTCCATTCCTACAGCCCCATGGAGGATTCTTCCTCCATCCATGGATGGAAGAGGAAATCCTTCGGCAGGCTGCAGAAATGGAGCTGAAATTGTTATGTATTTCAGCTCTGTTCCTGTATCCTCAGGAATGATTTCCCTTCCATGCAATGGGAGAGAAAATTCTTTGGCAGGCTATGGAAATGAAGCTGAAATCTTGAAGAGTTTGGCTCCATAACTAAAGTCCACAGAAGGGCACTGAAAACTTTTGGTGGGTACAGGAACAGCTAGGAGGATTGCAGTTCTCTTTTGCTCCATCCACTTAATGACCTGGGAGATCAATTAACATCTGCCACCAGGAGTGCTGGAATGTGGTCATTGAGTGAAGCTGATATGTGGACATCTCACTCAACAACCACTTCACTCAATGACCAAGATTCCAGTCCTAGTTCTGGTTTTAAATCAGTAGTTCCTCTTACCTTTACTACCAGTTTGGAACTGGGAGCATGTGTGTGCATGCTTGCTTTGCTAATGTGTGGTGCTTCTGTGCATGTGCAGATCATCCATGATGTCTCCTACCACCACCACTACTGGTTCTAACTGTTGTAAATTGAGGATTACCTGTACATCCTTTTGTCTCACCAAACTAATATATGTACAAAATTGAATTTGTTAACTTTGACCTCCATAACTATGGAAACCAGATTCATGAGCAAATGAGCTATCCAGTATCACAAATGACACTGCCCAGATTCACAAGCCCTAATGCAATTTATTTTATTCAGGCTTAGAATGGGGTTAGCGGTATTATGTGAATCCAGTATCTATGTGTTATTCAACAACCTTGGTTGAACCATTGTTTTTCATCATAGTTTAGCACAGTCATTGCATCTTGCATTTTACACTGCACTGTTCAATATGGAACTTTTACAGAAATGTTTTTTTTCCCTTTCTGAACGTTCATCTGCCAAAGAATCATTCTGCATTGTTGGCACAGTAATGAAATGTGATCCTAATCAATGAACAGGAGAATGAACTCACATCTTAAGGAGGCAAGAAGAAGTTCAGAAAGAAGAAGGAGTTAGCAAGGGAGTTTGGTCCTGTGCTAATAAAAGCAAATTAAGGATTATGTGCAATTTATATATTAGTTATAGTGCTGTAAATAAATCAAGCTGAACTTTTATTTATTTGGAAAGTTTACACAATTGCCTCTAGATGGCCCTCAGCTTACAATCATCCATTTAGCAACCGTTCAAAGTTACAACATTACTGAAAATAGCAACGTACAACCAGTCCTCACACTTACGACCATCGCAGCATTCTGTAGTCATGTGATCAAACTTTGGAAACTTGGCAGCTGGCATGTATTTACAATGGTTGCCACATCCAAGGATCATGTGGGGGGTCACCATTTGTAACCTTCCCAGCTTGCTTCCAACAAGAAAAGTCAGTGGGTGATTTGCTTAACAACCGCATGCTACACTTAACAATTTAACAACTGTGGAAAAAAAGGTTGAAAAAGTTGACTCAATTAGCAATCATTTTGATTATTAACAGAAATTCTAACCTCAATTGTGGTCATAAGGACTACATGTATTACATGTCCATAATTTGGAATGCTTAATTGTAAATATAGTGTCACATTAGACAATGTTGCAGATTTATCAGAGTCTTCAACACAACTCCCATGTGAAGCCTGAACTCCTACTGTTTACAGTCCTTGAGTACCAAGGGTCTTGTTCTGGATGGCCTATTGGATCAACAACTTCTCTTGCTGTTGTGGACCAAAAGCATCCTGCAGAGCTGGCAGCAGAGTGATGATGTTGGGGAGGAACATGGGTCAGTCCTGGAGTCTGGGGAAGGCTCGGACGAGGACTCTACATCAGAGGCAGAGATGGGGCCGGGGCCATCTGGGAGTTATGTGCGGACTTCAGAGTCTCCAGAGTCAGACAGCAGAGAGGCAGAGGAACAGCGGGGAGCCTATTCCTAGTGCATGCATACCCAGATCTGCAAGAACAGTTACAGCAAAATGGATGACTCGGGAGTAAGGCTTGGAGATGTTTGGCCCCTCCCATAAGACATAAAGGAAGAACAAAGGCAAGTGGGCCTTTGCAGGAAGCATTGTGGATGGTGTCAGTTTGCACTCTGAAGCTCCGTTTCGGTGTGGCATTGCCAAGATAATTGCCAATTAGGTCTTTGGCAGCATATCAAAGAAGATAAAGGTGGGTGTTTGGACCAGCCTTGTCCAAAGGACTGTGGCAGACTTCTGTTGGACTATTTATAAACTCTTAGTAATTCAGCACATGCTATGCATGAAAGTAATTCACAGCCGTTAAAATACAAAAGGGGTTTTGGGACTAATTGTATGCTTTTTACTATATCAGATAGCCTAGGTCAGAACACTTGCTACAGAATTGCTGCCAAATTGTACATATTTTTTTTATTTATTTTTTTTATTGTTTAGATTTATATACCGCCCCATCTCCGAAGACTCGGGGTGGTTTACAGGGATTTAATAAATATTACAATATTCAAAATCAAAAAATCAAAAAATCAAAAATCAAAATAACTTCTAACTCAAAAACCCAGAATCCATTTTTAAACTCAAAACCCCTCCCTGCCTTGTGCCTCTTCTCTTGATTCAAGATCTGTCATCAAGGGGCACAAGGCCTAAATAAATGGGTAAATAAATAAGTAAATAAATACATAAACAATACACAAATAAATAAATAAATAAATAAAACAAAATATAATAATAAATCAGAACAAGATAATATAAACAAAATAGATGGAGAAAGCCAACATGCACGTACGCCGTGAAACCTCAAGCACAGCATTTTTGTAAACCTTTGAAAGAGTGAAAGCTTTTTTTACTGGCTTAAATAAAGATGGCTATCTCGTTGCTGGAGGGGGGGAAATCTGACTTATTTCTTACCCAAAAGAAAAATCTTACTTTCAGCAAAAACTATTTAGGTGTACATAAGATAGATGCAGGAGAAATCAGGTGACTGTGAGTTTGGAAGAATGAGGAATAACACAGACTAACTAGCTAAATCCAAAAATACTACAGAATTCCCAAAAATTTGGTCTTCAGAAAATTACCCATCAGTAGACCCATAGAGCTAAACCACATTTATATATCATTCAAATTAGAGAATAAAAAAACTAAGAAGGAAAGAAAAAAGCCAGAACAAATCCTCTCAAGCAGTAAACACCCATATAAGCAGGGATTTACACCAGACAAACAATCAAACAGAAAACAATATCCTAATCAAGGAACTACTGAGAAGAAAGCCCCACCCCCACCAACACTGGCAGGCATGCTACTGTATATCAACAGAGCAAACACCACACTTACTAGCAGTGATGATATCTATCTATCTATCTATCTATCTATCTATCTATCTATCTATCTATCTATCATCTATCATTCATTCATTCATTCATTCATTTATATCCCTTTATTATTTTTATAAATAACTCAAGGCAATGAACACGCATACAATATTTCTTCCTCCTATTCTTCCACACAACAGCAACCCTATTGTTGGATTGGACTAAGAGAGAAGGAGTGGCCCAAAGTCACCCAGATGGCTTTCATGGCTAAGGCAGGACTTGAATTCCTGATTCTTACCTCGTACCTTAACCATTCAACCAAACTGACTCTCATTATTATATTGCCTAGTTAGGCAATGAAACATCTGCGAGCAAACAACCATCACAGATCAAGGTAAATCCAAAACCGCTACAGAATTCTTGAAACCTTGGCATTTGGTCAAATCAGCCACCAGTAGAGAGGTAGACCACAAAACACTGCAAATGACAATAAATGCAGGTCACTTGCTGACCATCTGAAACGTGGTTATGTGACTGGAGGGACAATAGTCAGAACTCCAGAACCAGGTCATAAGTACCTTTTGGGGGAGTATCGTAGGTTGAGAGCTACCTCTATTACAACATGCTCTTCTACTTCCATTGAGGGAATCCTCCATTTCTCATGTAAAAGGCAATGTTTCCATCATCTCCTCACCTCCAAACCTCTCTCTATTTCCCTTCTCCTGACCAGGGATTTTGGAAAGAGGAGGATGAGAGATTTTCATTTCTTCTTCAGCAAATATTGGAGAGGCTACCCTACTGCTGCCTCTTCTGACATCAGAGAGCAAGAAAAGGAGGATTTCTGATTCTTAGAAGCTTTTCCATTTCAGAAACGTCCTTCTTAACTTCAGGCTATAAGCAGTCTCTGATTTGGTCTTTTCAGTCATGTCAGTCTGTTTGCCCCTCCCCAAGCTACTTTACCCTGCTCTCAGGATCAGAATTGCTGGCAAGTGAGGAAAACGGGAAACATGAATGAATTTGGTAAAAAGAAAAAAAAGATCTCAAAATTCATGGTACATTCCTTAAGAACACATTTTATATTTCATCTTGTTGATAAACACAAAATTCCAGGTTTTGTTTTCTCCAGGCTTGTCACTTTTATCGCTACCAATTCCACCAGTAATATTTTATTGCTGTGATATAATGTTTATTTGGACAATTAAGTCAGGCAGCAGCATGGCATATGCTAGAATGACTGTGGCAGTTCCAGATTTAAAAAGAAAAAAGAAAAAAAAAAGCTACGGCTGTTTAGAAGCTCCTTCCTGCACAAATCAATAAAATTGCACACAATCCAGAAAAGCTGGAGTTTTGTTCTAAAATAAATATGGTAATTTGCAAATTATCCAAGGACATTTATACATGTATTATTTGGTATGTTATTAAAAGACAGAACCGATTATTCAATGTTAAGATATACAAAGTGTCACAGAGGTAAAACAAATCAACATTATTGCGGAGGAAAGCACAAAATCAAGCAAACATATTAACATTTTGTTCCTTAGGGAGTGCTTTTCTTTTAAAAAAAATAACCAGCTTTTTATATACAATATATGTTATCTTCATATTGTATCTAATTCAAGTGGATTTTTCAGCAACTTTAAATAGAAATGGTAAGTACACTATCATAGCAATAGCACTTAGACTTATGTACGGGCTTCACAGTGCTTTTACAGCCCTCTCTAAGCCTATTGCCCCCTACAATCTGGGTCCACATTTTACCCACCTCCGGAGGATGGAAGGCTGAGTCAACTTGCGCTAGTCAGGATTAAGCAGAGTGGAGTGAGCAGTGAGTTAGTCTGCAGTACTGCATTGTAACCACTATGCCGCCAAGGCTGTTTTAATCTCTCTTTAGTCATAAAGCAGTTTTGTCTTTCACTTGATCTGTAAAAAAAATGTAAGACTGAAATTCTGTATTCACTACCTACCCACCTAGTTTCAGTATATTCTGAACATCAAAAAGAAGAGGGATCATTCAGTGGTGTTCCTTCCTTGTATCATTTTTCTTAGTAGACTTTTGCCAGCTATCAAACCTACTTTATTGACTTATTTAGTGATGGGTTTTTTTTTAAAAAAAAAAAACAAATCATCATGAGACTTTTAAATTGTAAGGTTTTCAGATATGAATTGCTTTTGTTTCAATTGACGGTTTTATTGCTATGTTTTGACTGCTAATTGCAGTGGCTACTTTAGGCTTTTGTGGGCTAAAAAGCCAAGCAAATATTATCAAAATAAATAAAAGTAAAGTAACTGAGGATGTCATGCATCACTATTCATAAGAATAATTGTATTGAAAAATGAGTTTCTTAATAGGAAAAGACAGTGCTCAGATGGATGTTATTGCAATGTATGAGGCAAAGCATAATAGAAAATGGTCTTTGAGGGAAAAAAAAGTCTCATTTGCTAAATCATTAGAAAATCTGACATACTCCCTGTGTGTAGGGGAAGAGAAAATAATATAGACATAGGAATAATATAAGCTGTGCATAATACTTCAGGGTACCTGGTTACTTACCAGAAAAGCTAAACCAGAATTTTCAAACATCTAACATTTTGTGAGCAGAATTCCACTCACTGAACCTTTCTGACCCTTTCACCTCCGCTGCCTTTCATCTGAACCCTAAATCTGACATATCAGATCCCCAACTTTCTAGACCTGATTTGGGGCACAAATAAGAAAGGAGAAAGCAATAGATTACTCCATTAGGAGCTGTATTTTATTGAAAGATGCATACTGATTACGCTCCTTTAACAATTCTCGGTGCATAAATTGGATTGTAAACAGTAAGGGTAAAGTTTAGACATGCAAGATTAAAATTTACTCTTAATATTTACAATCAAACTTTAAAAGCATCATTAGTACAAAAGCACAGTGATGCAATATTAATGGCAATTTGATTGCTTGCCCTGCTATATTTCAAAAGATTGTTTCAAAACTCAGTAGTGTCAATAGAAAGCAGCTATCAGTATTCTAGAACAGGGGTCTGAAAACCTTGGCAACTTTAAGCCTAGTGGACTTCAACTCCCAGAATTCCCCAGCCAGCTTTGCTGGCTGGGGAGTTCTGGGAGTTTAAGTCCGCCAGGCTTAAAGTTGCCAAGGTTGGAGACCTCTGTTCTAGAATACATTTATCTGGAAATAGGTTTTAGTGAACTCAGGTGGGATTACATCTGATCAGACACAGCTTTGTAAATTCATGTTATCAATTACTATGAGCTATAAATTGGAGCTAATATGAGGATTTTAGTTTAAAGAGCAGGGTTGTCCTCAGTTTACAACCTCAATTGAGCCCAACATTTCTGTTGCTATGTGAAACATTTAAGTGAATTTTGCCCTATCTTACAACCTTTCTTACTACAGTTGTTAAGTGAATCACTGCAGTCGTTAAGTTAGTAACACCGTTGCTAAGCAAATCTGGCTTCCCCATTGGCTTTGCTTGTCAGAAGGTCGCAAAAGGGGATCATGTGACCCCAGGACGTTGCAACTGTCATAAATATGAAGCGGTTGCCAAGCATCCGTATTTTGATCACATGATTATGAGGATGCTGCAATGGTTGTAAGTGTGAACAATGATTTTAAGTCATTTTTCTTCAGTGCCATTGGAACTTTGAATGGTCACTAAATGTACAGTTGTAAGTCAAGGACTACCTGTATTAGTACATTGTGGGTTTTTCTCCCTCTTTCTTTCTTGTGAAATAGTTGTTCCTTGATACCAGAATTACTGTGTCTAATGCAAGGTGGGTATTTCAATTGGGACATTTGGTTGTTAAGTGAAGCAGTCACTAAGTGAAATTTTGACCGTGCTTATGATCTTACTTCAGCTTCCCTTTGCTTTACAGACCTGTGAAGGCCATAAATGTAGGGCAATATTTCTGAAGCTTGGTAAGCTGAAGACGTATGGATTTCAACTCCTAGAAGTCCACCCCCATGGGATTCTGGGAGTTGAAGTCCACATATCTTCATGTTGACAAGGGTGAGATACACTGATGTAGGTAGTAGTCATAACATTACTTTTTCATCATCATCTTCATAATCTCAACTTCAAATGGTCATTAAACAATGCAGTCATTAAAAGATGAGTACCTGTACCTTAATCTGAATAGGCAAACTAGAATCTGGGCTGCAATCCAAACCATGACTTGAAGTTGATTTGCAAAAAATAAATATTATTATTGTTAATCAAAATCTGTACCAGTCAGATGACTAGGCAAACGTGGATAGAACTGCTTCAAAAAAAAAAGGAACATATATGCAAAATGGAATGAAATTATATACACTTGCAGGATAGAGAAATAAAGCTGACCTGATGTGTCATGCTGATTGCCTACAATAATAATTTAAAAAAGCATATGGCCAAGGCTCACGATTCCTCATTTAATAAACCACTGGAATAATATCAACAATGCATCCATATTTAACTCAGTCTTGATCCTAACAGCATCACTGGCAAAAGGATTTATTGAACCTAAACACTTTGTTCAATGAAACTATATTTAATCTCATAATTATGAAGTTTAGCATTCCATTGGAGAGTTAATGTTTTTCATCCTGAAGTTATTTGTTCTTAGAAAGCAATGAAAAAAACAGTTAACATAAAGTTAACATAAAACCTCAAACCAATCCAAAATCCTTTTTTTCCCCATATATGTATTTTATATAACTTACATAGGGTAAACTTTCATTGTGTTTAGTGGGGTAAATTCCTAGTAAATATGCACTGGATTAAAACCTCTAGAAAAATGTAGCAGACAACAAGTTCTCCAGAAGTTTTATTTTACATTTTTGCTTGTACTCTGTAAAATGACCATAAATATGTCCATAAAACACGAATTTACGTAGCTTGTTTGGCTTAATGTTTATTGGGTGTATTCTGGAAGTGCTTATTGTAGCAAAGGAGTACATTTTGTCCTTTTGAACAAAACAGATCTTACATCTGAGAAAAGTCTAAAACTACACTCTGTTTTACTGTTAGAAAATCAAGGGCACAGAAAAAATCTTTAAATGAATGTTCCACCACGAATGTTTCACCAAGACTGAAATAATGTTGCTAGTTCCTATACAGATCTTGGGCACACAGTCACATACCTTTTTAGACCGTTACTTGGTTCCCCCCCCCCTTTCCGGATAGGGTGGGTTTTTTCCCTCCTTCTTCATTATTGTCACTAGCCTTCCCATTCACCCCCAAAGAATGCTGAGTAGTTAAATGACTGAATCTGCATATCCAATTAGATTTATACAGCAATAAGTTTCACGGAATGAAATAGAATTCACTGTTGAGTGAAAATGCTTACAATTAGGTTGCAAACCTCTAAGTAAAACAACAAGACTAATTGATTCATTCCGTTTAACCTCTTGCCTGCCAGAATCAACACTGGTTACAGATGCCATCCAATCCACACTTTAGGCAACAGCAAATCCTTTTGAACTTCCACCACAGGCGCACACTTAAGACCGTGTGGGTTTGCTGCCCTCAAAAGCTTAGAGCGCATCACAACAGATCTACTTGTTTCCACAGCACTACGAGATTCATTTGGCAAACCTTCTACACACACACACACACCTGCCTAAAGATCGTCTCTAAGGGGTCGCATCTTTCAGCTCAGGAAAAAAAACACCACGAAACAACTTGGCAAACCTCCCTGCCCCATTTACAGAGTTGCAATATCCCCGCCAATAACTCCTTTGCGCAATATTTAAAACAAAACCTGATTTTATGTGAGATTTCCTCAGGGGAGAAAAAAAATCATTTATCATCTAACAACCTTCCCGCCGGATGATATTAAAGGGGTGGGAAGGGAAGAAAGGGATTGAAGAAGTTAAACCGATTTCCTTAATCTGCCTTCCTGAAACAAAACCAAGAAACAAAAGCTATTTTCCCCAGCATCGCACTCTCTGATAGCCAAGGGACAAGCTGTCCAGACATCCAAAAACACTTTGAAAGTCAAGCC
>JANHFP010002071.1:33531-45068 GCA_032468135.1 Calamaria suluensis | reverse complement strand
TACATTCAAAATATAAGGTAAGTAATCGTAATGAAAATCATTTTTTTAACCACATAAAAGAAAAAAAATAAAAATAAAATATGTATACTATTTATTTTCAATAATGGATATCCATAATATTCATACATGTATGTCACATAGCTACTAGAAATATATATGTTGACTGTATATACAAAACTTGAATTCTACAACAATCTTCATTGAGCTACCCATTCAGTTTGAACGGTTTTGTAAGATATATCACAAATATACACTTTATCCATTAGTTATGTTATGTCTGCATTTGTTGATAGGCAGAAAGTTCTCAGCAATAAAAGAAAATAATTATAGGAACGTGGATGTATGTGTTTTAACATAATTCTGTTTTAAAATATACTCACAAAAGTATTCAAGAATGTTTCACTTCCATGTGATGATTCCAATAAAAGCCATTCATTATTTCAAATTAGGCACATAACATTAATGGCTGAATTCAGAAATCATATACAAATAACATGTCCAATAACACATAATTAATTACTTTAAGAAATAAATATTTAGCTATAAATGTCCATCAGAAATTTTTAAGGAATCAAATGAAACACATTTTAGGGCACAAATATATACTATGCATCCTTGTGATGAACATTTCTGATCAGTAGATAAACTCTTGCATGATATACACTTATGTGACTTGTTCTTTATTGGCTATAATATTATTTGTTCAGACCAAAAGCATACAACTGGAATTTATCTTTTATAAGCAAAAATGTAACATTTTTTAAGCAATTGGGAATGATAAAATGCCATCCGACTTTAACATAAAGGTGAAGGTTTCCCTCACACATATGTGTTAGTCGTTTCCGACTCTAGGGGGTGGTGCTCATCTCCGTTTCAAAGCCGAAGAGGCAGCACTGTCCAAAAACTTCTCCGTAGTCATGTGGCTGGCATGACTAAACGCCAAAGGTGAAGGGAACACTGTTTCCTTCCCACCAAAGGTGGTCCCTATTTTTTCTACTTGCATTTTTACATGCTTTCGAAACTGCTAGGTTGACAGAAGCTGGTAACGGGAGCTCACCCCATTACGCGGCACTAGGGATTCAGATCACTGAACTGCCAACCTTCCAATCAACAAACTCAGCTGCCTTACCCTTTGAGCCACCAAGTACCTCACTAACTTCAGGAATACAGATATACTAATTCCGCACCTCACCTCATTGCACAAAGCAATTGGGAAGCCAACTTGTAACTGTCTCACTTTGGGTCTCCAAAGATGGATCATCACTGAGAATCCACCAACTGACCAGACAGAGACTACATCACCTTATAGGTAGCCTGTCCCTGAGCTACCAGAGATCCTGGAGCAACAAAAAATAAAATGAAAACTCTCTCACTGCCATAAAGAAATTGCATAATGCAAGCAAACAAATACAAACTATTAGGGCTCCTTTCCACGTGTTCATTTTGTGGGACATTGGCAAAAAGATAATCTTCAGATTGATTGCTATGAAGGCAACCTAGTTGCAAAGACTCCATTTTGCTGCTGCATTAAAAAGCTTTTTGAAGATGGCAGAGTGAAAGGATGGTATGTGGACTTTTGTGTAACCAGGCACTTTCCGCAATAAATTTACTCCTGATTGAATATTTCTGCAATGTCTAGAGAATCTGTAGGGGGAAGAAAGATATATATTTTAAACAGTGGTGAAATCCAATTTTTTTTTACCACCGGTTCTGTGGGCATGGCTTGGTGGGTATGGTGTGGCTTGGTGGGCATGGCAGGGGATGGATACTGCAAAATCCCCATTTTCTCCCCACTCCTTGGGGAAGGATATTGTAAAATCTCCATTCCCACCCTGCTCTGGGGCCACCCGGAGGTGGTATTTGCTGGTTCTCCAAACTGCTCAAAATTTCCACTATTGTTCTCCAGAACCTGTCAGAACCTGATGGATTTCACCCCTGGTTTTAAATAATTCCTACAGTTAAGCAGCAGGAATAGATTTTTGAAGCTCTGGGATTATGAAGCATGGTATCTAAGGAGGAGGAGGTGGTGGTGTGATGAACTATAGTGAACTGGCAGTTTCCCAAAAATGGGGAAGCGCATTCCAAGGAGCATGTGTGTGTGAGAGAGACAAGAGGCAGCCTAGCCTGGAGCTGGATAGGACACAGAGGGAGAAAGTCAGATTAGACAACTCCCTAGAATTTCACAGATAATATCAATTGGAGTGAGAATAGTAAAGGTTTGGTTTGGCAATATTCTGTCTACTGGAGGCAAGCGGATAAAGAACTGGACTTTGATTATTTTTATGACACTCGTCGGCCGGGTCTGACATCAATCTTGGCAGTCTCAAAGCCATCACTAGCAGATGCAGAAAAAGATCACAAGGTATTTAGAACACAAAACAATATGATATGTAGACATATCATCCTGTTTGACGTATTGTTAGCTAAATATGTATGAAATACCAGCCACTTAGGCAGGATTTAAATTCAGGATAGAATACTGTGTACCTCCTTAGAGAGCCCCTTGTTAACCATTTCCAAAGAAAGAACAGGTTAATAGAAAAATGCAGTGGGAAGAAAATCCAGTAGGCACACAATTTATCCCTTTAAAGAGAAACAAAGAGAAAGAGACTTCATGTATATACTGTATTCAGAAACATATTTGATACTGTAAATGAAATGCAACTTCCTATGACTGTTCTCAGAAAATTTGATCCATTTGTTTTTCCCAACAAATAGGCTGTACGCGGACATGTTATTTGAGCAATTTTCAAGAGCATCAGAGATGAATTGTTACAAGCCCTGAACAATCCAAATGCTATTTCAGAGGCATATCACATTTGCAACATTTTATGGATGATTTGGGAGCTTCCCCAACTTTTAAAGAGCCATACGAACTGGACTGCTTCTGCGGTGTTCATTTGCATTGTTATCGCAGAGAAGTTTCTTTACCCTCATTTTGGCCAACACCTGTTTTACAACTTAGCCCAAGAGTGGACACTAGAAGGCTTTTCGTACACATAACTCCCAACAACCCCAGCCTAATGGGTAATATTTAGGGATGATAGGAGAATCAGATTTCATGTCCACATCCTATCTAATGTAGACAAATGCAGGCCGCAATATGCACCCTGTCATTTGCAGTCACCTCTCACTTTGAATTTTGTCTTTGCCCTTGAAATAAGAAAGGACATAAGGTATATAAGAACTGGAAAGAGAACAGACCCTTGAGGTAGCATAGGTAAGAACTATACAAATTATGTCAGAAAAGCTAGAGTTTAGAATTAACTGAGGTTGGCAGAGAACGCTAACAAGAGAGTTCTCTTTTTATTTCTGTTCAAAACAAAAACGGAGGGGGGGGAATCAATATGCCATCAGATCGGTAAAGACTCAAAATGCTAACAGATAAGAGAGAAAAGGCAGGGAAACTCAATTTCTTTTTTTGTTTGTTTCAGATTTATCCCTTAAAAGAAATTCTACTAGAATGAAAGGGCAGGAGTTGAGTTATCCACTGGTAGAAATATGGTCAGAGAAAGCCTATTTACCTTATTTTTATATAATGAACTGATGAGGGGTTGAACATTTAAGTGTTCTCTTTAAAAACAACCTTCCAGGGGGCTGGTGAAGTGCCCTATGACTAGAGGAGGAGAAATATTAACCCATTTTTTCGAGAAAGAAGAAAAGGACGACACAGCCAGTTTTACTGAGTGTATCTAGGAAGATTCTAGAACAGATCATAAAGAGATTGATCTGTAAGCATCTGGAAAACAATGCAGTAATTACAAGAAATCGTCAGGGATTTGTCAAGAACGTATCTTGACAGATTAACCCTCTGCATCCCTCTTTCTCCCTGGCATTTTACTCCCTTAGCAAATCAGTGGTGGGTTTCAAAAATGCTTACTACCGGTTTTGTGGTTGTGACATGATGGGCGTGACTTGGTGGGTGGGGAAATTTACTTCAAAATCTCCATTTCCTCTTGATCAGCTGGAACTTGGGAGGCAGAGAATAAATGCTGGGGGGGGGGGCAGTCATAGGTAGTATTTACCAGTTCTCTGAACTACTCAACATTTCCACTACCAGTTCTCCAGAACTGGTCAGAACCTGCTGAAACCCACTTCTGATGAGAATGCTGTAAATATATATTTCTTTCAACAAAGTATTTGTCAAAGTATCCCACAGCATTCTAAATTGCAAGTTAGTTAAACACGGGCTGGATGGCCTGATGTTTAAGCTGATGATTGACTTGAAAATCAAGGAGGAAAGAAGATGGAGTGAGATAATTCTTAGTATAACTCTGGGTCCTTTATTTTTCAATATTCAGTAGATGATCTGGTATAACTCATTTGTTGAGATAGTCAACTATAGAAATCAAGTATATAACAAATAAATAACATTTTCTTTCATAGAAACATTCAGGTTGAAACAAAGGTGGAATAGCTGAAAGTTTAGACGATAGAAATAAAATTAAAAACCATCTTGCTACAATAACATGTTGAAAATAACAAAGTGAAATTTAACAACAAATTGTAAAATGCTTTACTAATAAAAATCAAGTGCATGGATGTAGGAAGAGAGTTACATGTATTAGTATACTCTCTATACTGCACACTTGTGCCTGTAGAAAAAAACGAGGGGGGTTAAATGCATTTCTATACAGAATCAAGAAATCCATAATGATCACATCACTGGAGTAACATTTCTATTTGATTCTGCATTGGTCAAGTGCTGTGTCAAGGACGCCACATTTTAAGAAAGAATCAGACCAGAACATGTTCAAAGAGAAGCAATGAGGATGTGGATAGAGGTTTTTGAAGCCAAGTCCTATGAGCTGAGATTTAAGGATATGAGATGTTTAGCCTTGAGAAGGGGAAATATGGTAGCACTCTTCAACTGAAGTACATAATAAGCATTACATAATGGAAGGTAAAAACAAACAAACCTGTTCCTCTTTGTTCCAAAAAGCAGGATACAGAATGATGGATTTGACTTACTAAACTCAGAATCTGATTAAATAACAGAAAGAAAAGCTACAACGTTTTTATAATGGAAACAATTTCCCAGAGAGTTGATAGACTCCTCTACACAGAATGCCTTCAAATAGCTGGTCATCTCTCAGGGACAACCTAAGACAACTTAATTGGGATCCCTATACTGAGCAGGGGCTTGAAATGGCTGTTTCCAATTTTATACATTTGGACACATTATGTGAAGACCTAGTTCTGAGTGGTGTGGTGGCCTAGAGGTGGAGCTGTCGCCTCACAATCAGGAGGCTGTGAGTTCAATCCTAGGTAGAGGCAGATGTTTCTCTCTCTGGGCACAATGAGAATATATCTGCTGAATAACACTCCACATTGGCAATAGGAAGGGCATCTGGCCAGTAAACACTCAGGTCCATTCAGTTGCCCAAGACTCCACCCCACAAGGAATTATGGGGGTCATTAAAAGGAGATAATGATGATGTAAAGACATAGCTCTCTGATGACCAGTCACAAGGTGGATTGATTGATGTCCAGTTGCTACATCAGAACACCAGATTAGGGACAGATCTTCATGGGCATTTTTTATGTGGTCTCTAAGAATCAACACCAACTTGACCGTACGTAATCAATTAATGTTATGGTTCTATCGTTATACAAAATAACTCTCTCAATTCTTATTTGGTTCCATTTAAACAGAGAGGTCTCTAATTTATTATTCTGATTATTCAAGCTTTAAATTTGTGTGCAAAAAATCCCATGTGCTGGTTCATTTCTTTTATATCATGAGCACATAGCCCCAAAAAGGTTGCTGCTTACTCTGTAGTTTTTTCTGCTCTCACCTGATGCCTCTGAAGTCAGAGGAGACCTCTTTCAATTGGATAAATGAACAAGCAGGTGTTTATTTTCTAATCTGCATGGAACAAAGTAAATTGGAAATATATAAAAAATAATTGGCATCTATTAAATGAATTATGAAATAACAAAGACCATTAGCAGCCGAGCATCAGTGGACTGGATATAAGGTGTAGATTTGTAGATTTCTATAGCAGAGAGTGTTTGGCATAAGGAACAACTTCTCTTGAAGGACACAATATTGTAGGAAAAGAAGAGACTGATCTGGAAAGCAGAGTTAAGTGTCATCAGTTTAGAGTCATCACATTGTCAGAAAGGACCTAAGTCCCAGTTAAGTCCCCTATGAATTCCATTGACCTTTATCTACTGCTAATTTAGCTTCCATTGTTAGTTGACTAGATTCTTGTATTAGAGGTAGCAATAATAAACTCTTCTGTATTCTGAACTCAACAAATGTTCCTTGTTATTTGTACCTGACATTAAATTGAATGCAATAAATAATTCTAATAAAGATAAACAAGGAATTTAGGAAGATGGTGGCATTGTCTATGGACAATTTTGAAACCCTTCTGTGTTCTGATTTTAACCTTCCCTCTTGCTCCCTATCCTTTTGTAAGCTTAGAGGACAAAGTAAAAAAATGGCTATTGCATTATTTTATTTATGTCTATTTATTTATTTATCAAATTTATATTGACATCCATCTCACCAAAGGTCAGATTAATGCAGCCTGAGCTAATAACTCATGGTTCTGGAGTTTACTGCTAAAATAAATATGGCAAATGACCTAGTATTCTGCTTCACAACAATTTATTTGCGTAATAGAAAGTCATGGTGCATATCTGCTCCAAGTAGGACAGGGGTCTAAGAGGGATACTTTTGGTGCTCTTCATGCTTGCAACTGAGCTCTGTTTTACTTGCGTTTCCTGGATTGATCTGGCAAATGCGGCTGCTTAGATTCTATGGACTGAAGCAGCATGAAAGTCCAAGTAAAGTAATCAATGAACACACGGTATGTGTTTCACTTAGAACATTGGTGTTTGGAGAGAGAGGAAGGAGAATAAAATTTTTCAACCTCTCTAACATCTAGTCAGCATGATCTCTGTCTTACTAAATGCATAAGTGCAGCCCATTTCTTGGGCATAAATGTAATTGAAGTTCTTACATTTTTATGTCTTCCCCATAAGCAGGGTGTGATAGCAATAGCACTTAAGACTTATATAGCACTTCACAGTGCTTTACAGCCCTCACTAAGCAATTTACAGAGTCAGCCAATTGCCCCCAACAATCTGGGCCCTCATTTTACCCACCTCAGAAGGATGGAAGGCTGAGTCAACCTTGAGCCTGGCAAGATTCAATCTGCCAAGTTGCAGGCAGCTGGCAGTCAGCAGAAGTAGCCTGCAGAACTGCATTCTAACCACTGTACCACCCCAGCTCATAGACTCTAGAACTTGGAGGTTACTCAGTGAAAATGAATAAATAAATAGCAATTTTCACAATGTTTGTGAAAATAAAATGCTATTTTTGCATTATTAACTCTAAAGGCCTGTGAAAAAAATGCCATTTCACATTATTCAGGGCTAAGATATGATGTTTAATTTTCACATTAATGAGGATCACTGCTTTATGCAGCTTGAAAAGTTAATGTATTTAAACATTTTCATGAAAGGTGATGATGATTATTTATTGGGAACACTTAAGAATATAAGTAACTGAAATCTTTGTGCACCAAGGTAATCTTCCAGTGAATACTAGATTTAAAAATGGAGCTTAGAAAGTAATATTGTGGGAAATAGCTCATCATTGTGTCTGTATCTTGGCTATGTAAGGGAGGTACTGGGCCGCTTAATATCAATTATTACAGTATTAGAGTATCATTCATCAACATCATATGTCCTTAAGTCCTCCTTATGACTTCTGGTTGGCAATATTGCAAACAAGATGTTGAACAGTTTATTTTTTGAACCAAAATAATTTAACAATAATAAAAGAATAATTTTGAAAATCAGATCTCACTTTTTGAAATATTCCTTTTTGAAATATTTACTGCCAAGTAATTCTTGTATTCTAAAAGGATTCAAATAATTTGCAATATACTAAGCAGTTTTCAAGTGCAACGAGTTTAAAAATAAATTCAGAAACAGCATTTTGTAAAGTGCTTTTTATTCAGTTTTGTCAATTGCCTAATGAAGTATTCTCATGCAAGCTCAGCTAACCTAGGAAAACCATTTTATTCAGTACATAAAGACAAGCATCAACATTGCTAATGTGACTAAGTACACACAGATTCTAAAACTGAGCTTGGTTTGCTTTCCAAACAAGTTGGAATAATTTGGTAAATTAACATTAGTTCCTCAGCTCACCATTTCTGTTAATATTTTCCATGTTGTTCTCCCTTCTGCCTTTTGACTTTATTGCTGAACAAAGTCCAGTGAAATTTAAGTGAGTTCATTTCCTATTGCATTCAGTGGAAGATAATCAGCTTAATTTTCTTTCATTAAAGGAAAAGAGAGTTAATATCCTATATTTCTGGGAGCAAAGTCGATTAAACTTAATGGGACATTTCTCAGTAGAGATGAAGAGAATTGAACTGTTAATGCGTAATCCCATGCACCCTATTTTTTCGGTAGTATTCATGTTTCAATTTTGGTTGGGTTCTGCTCGCTCTTGCTGGTTTTCAAGAAACAAAATGTGCATGTTATGTGGCCTGAACACTTTCAAGGCAAATGTACTCTAGGGGGAAAAAGAATATAACTTACAAATGGTGAGGGAACTATAGTGCATTTTGATCATTTAGTTCAATCAAGTACTTGTATTTCAATATTTCTTTGGGGAAAAGGGTGTAATGCGCAAAAGCTAGAAAACCTCAAATATACTTACTATATCATAGAATATAGTTACAGCTTTGTTACAGTAAAACAGTAGGTGAAAAAATAATTTTAGAAATATTTGTCTTATTCTTAGAGCACACCAGGTGCGTAATCCTTAAATTCATTACAGTGGTTAAAGCATAACACTGAAATAGTGCAGTAGTAAGAGAATCTTACAGCTTGTTTTCAAAGAGTAGATAAGTGTTCATCAGTTGGCTTCAATTCTAAGTGATGACTTCCATATATCAATGGAAATGTAAATACAGATTTCATTTACACTATGTCGTCTTAAAAAGTTACTTTTCATTTTGCTTCCTCAATGGTGGCTTGCATATGAAGTAATCCTTAATAAGTATAAAGAGAAATAAAAATAAGGGTATGTAACTTCCAAAGATATGAAATGAGTCTAGATATACATGGGTTCTAATGTATTTTAAGCAAATTAAGTTCACCCATGTTTTTCTGGTGCAAATATATTTCTTCAAAATTCTGATAGGTACCGTAACTGGATTTTTAAAATATATGTTCCACAAATTAGAGATATGTAAGTTTTTAACCTATTCTTCAAATAAAATTACAGATTTGCTTTGGTCGGTTCAAGTGCACAAATTAATGATCGTCATTCTGACAGCTTTTCCTAATCTGCTCATGTTTACTTGGGGTGGCCTAGCCTGATTTGTTCTTTTTGAGATGACAAAACTACTCTGTTGTTTCACCTCAGCAAATCTAAATATTTGCATTCATCTTTCTGCAAGGTTCCCTTTCCTTCATCCTGACAAATTGTAATATGGTAATCCGTGAAGTCTTCAGAACATGGACCATCAACATTTTCGGTTGGTGCTATAGAGCCAAATAGACCAATTCTGTCATTTCCCGGTAAAAATTCTGTTGCCTCTTGATCACATGAAATAGCACCTAATGTTTTGACATATTTCATTGATTCCTTACCGCCTGGTAATTTGCTTTCAAAAGGAAATTCTGCAACATTCACTTCCTTTAAAATGTCTTTGTTCTTAATGAATTGTTTTTCACAATGGACATCTTTATTTCTCTGCCGAATGGGACTATCTGAGGTAATGAAATTCTCTCCTTTGATGCTTTCTTCAACCTCTGTGAGATTGAAAACCTCTGTGGAATAGCTTACTTCAGAGTCAGATAGGCAGAGCACCTCTGAATTTACCTCACATCTTTCCAGTCTTTCAAATGTAGATTTGGAGTTTCCCTGACCCACTTCTGTAAATGGCGCCAACGATGTTACCTGACTACACAGTTTGTGATGTGGAAAAGTAGTTTGAAAGCCATTATCATCATTGTTATTGTTGTTATTATTGTTCAGAGTACTGTTTTGATTACTCCGCCATTCAGTGTCATTATCATCGTCGGTGTTTGTAACTGGTATAACTTCGGTGACATTAGCTTTGTTATTTTCTCCATCTTTCCCCTTGTTAGCAATTTGCACGATCACCTTATCATATTCCTTTGCATTCCTTTCACTTGCTTTTTCCTTTTCTGAATCATCAGCCACATCTGCTCTCCTTTGTATGGTTCCATTCTCAACATTGCATGTCTTTGCTGTGATAATATTAGTAGGTTTCTCTTCCCTAGGCATAGGAACGGGAGAGGAATCGTTGTCTGAAGGTAAGTCAACATTTTCATTTTTCTTTTGTCTGTTTGTCTCCCAAAGATGGCTACTACCATTTGTGAGCTGTGGTTTGCTAGTATCACCCACAGAAAGATTTGTATTAATTCTGTCAGTCTCATATTCAGAAATTTTAGCGGGGCATTTTGGTTTATTTACTGTAGCCACATCAATTGAGAGTGAATTTTTGGGAGTTTCTATAGAAGGAGGCCACATAATATTTAATTTCCCCCTCTCTGTATTCTGTTTTAAATTATCATTCATAGCTTCACAATGGATTTGTGGATTGCCAGGATTCAACATATGAACAGTTGTTTTATTTACTTTTGATGTGGATTTATGAACTTCTTTAGCAGAAGCACAACTATTAAGGCCTTTCTGATTTTTGGAAATCCATAATTCTTTATGTTGCTTGTGTCCGAAGCCTTCATCATAATTTCCTTTGGATTTGAAAAGTTGCTTAAAATGTGGTTTGCAATATATTTTACCATGGAGGGAAGCATAATTTCCTAAGCTGTCAAATAAAAGAAAAATATTTTGTAGTATTTTTCAATTGTAAGCAGTCCAAGAATGTTTTAGCTGTAATTAATTGTAATTTTACTAACCATAAATATAATTCTCTCTTTCTCTCTCACTCCTCTCTCTCTCTCAATATTATGCAAATAAAGTAAATAATATTAAATTGTATCAATACTTAGTCATACATTGGATTTAAGCCATAATGAATATTTATGAGATTGCTCAGAATATGACTTAATCTAATTCCAAATTGCTCACTTTTAAGATTGGGCTTTAAATGCTTAATTTCACTCTTTGTGAAATAAGTAGCAAAGACTAGATCAAAGCAGCCTTTTTCTAAGTGTATTTCAAAGCAAAATATTTTGAAAGTTAGTTAAGCATTTGACAGTGTTTGAGGATCAGTTCTGTATAGCCCCCTGATTTTAACAGAATTGCTACATCCTCAATGTTTTCCATTATTTGCTAGAATTAAAAAGAAGTCCCAATAGAAGAGAATATTTGTAGTTCAGGGCTGAACTGTGGGGTGGTCTCTGAACTTGGTGGTTTTGTTGCAGATGTTTCATTACTCCACTAGGTAACAACAGTGGGTTGTGAACAAACAAGTGTGGGACTTGCTTTTATTTTTAATATACTAGCAGGTACCCGTGCTTCGCTACGGTGACTACGGTACTGTACTGTACTCGCTCCCTCCCTCCTTCTT
>JANHFP010002068.1:164959-177071 GCA_032468135.1 Calamaria suluensis | reverse complement strand
CAGTAGAAGGACTTTACCACCCCCACCCAACCGCCTGCTATCGAGGACATTCGAGGGGATCCCATACATGTGATCCCCTCGACTGACCTCGAGGGGATCACAGGCCTTCATAAATGCAAGCCTATGTTTGAAGGAGTGTAGCGCGGTGAGATAAGATAAGATAAGATGGAGGGTGAGGTGAGGAGACAACAGTAAAAAAAAGAAACAAAAAGAAAGATATATGGCGAATAATGAACCCAAAAGAAAAGAAATTTACCTTTTATTCTAATGCACACAAATCTTTCTCCTGAATAGACATGGTATGGGTAAAGAAAGAACTAATCAAAGAAATAGAAAAAGTAGAGATTCTACTGAAAACATGGGTGGACCATAACCCTTTGAATCCTAATTGGAGAAGGAAGAAAAAAAGACAGGAGGTGGAGATTAAACACTCAAATACTACAGGAAAAAGATTACATTCAGAAGATTAAACAAGAAATGAACAAATTATTTTAGAAATAAATAAAAAACAACACACATCCATACAAAATATATGGGACACAATAAAAGCCTACATAAAAGGGATAACAAAAGCCTATAAATCAAAAAAATAAAGAACAAAGGAAACAACAAAATATATTAATGAAAGAATTAGTACAGGCAGAAAGAAAATTACAAATAAAGCCAGGTGATTCACAACTAAAAGAAGAACTAATGTTGATGAAACACAAACTAAATTTAATGGAACAAGCAGTATATATAAAAAATATTAAATACACAAAACAATATCAATTTGAAAACACAAATAAAATGGGGAGATGGATGGCATATAAATTAAAAAAAGGAAAGGGACAATAGAATAATACACCAAGTACAAGATGAAGAAGGATATTTGTGACTTCACTTCCAGGATCGCGATGCAGACAGTCGCATCTGGGATGACTCTGCACCCCGGTGGCTAAGTCTGACTCTTGGGTGGCTCCTTTTGGAGAACAGGTGGTCTTGGAGGGACCACCTGCCTAAGGGGCATCTGCTGGGACCCCCAATCGTGACGGCAGTCATGGAGGGGCTAGCAGTTTAGCCCTAGGAATCAGAGGGTGGAGGTGTGTGGCAGCGGAATGCTGCGGCACCATTTCCAGCTGACCGATCATTGGGGGGAAATTTAAAGCAACAATGGAGCGGTGGGAGCTGAGAGGTGAAAACTTTTTTTTCCACATATATATTTTATTGATTTTACATAATAAGAGGTAAAAGGGTAAGGGAAATATTGGTAACTTATAATATTTCTCAATACATCATATACTGTTTCAGCATTTATATAATTTTAGAAGTTGTTAGGAGTGGGGTGATTAGAAAAAAATGCTTTTCTTTTTTGGGTTTTATAAGGGAAAAAGGTATTGGGAATGCCATTTTCATATCGCAGCTGTTATTTGAGGTTATAAAATTCTGATAAATGCCATCACTGCTGTCATGTCAGGTGATGCGGCCACATGGGTAGCCTCCTTACATCGTGAAAAAGCAAAAGAACTAACCAATGTAGGGCTGTTTCTCGAAGCCCTGAGTAATCAATTTACTGATGACACTATAATTGAGATAGCAGAAGGGGAGCTGGTAGTGCTACGGCAGCGGGGGTGTCCGGTAAAGGATTATATATCTGAATATAAGAAGGTGGCAACCCGACTACGTTTGTGGCCAGAGCAGATGTTGGTAGTTCAATTTCAAAATGGACTGGATACTGCACTATGTCAAGCCTGTTTGTTTAAGGGCTTGCCCAACAAGTTGTCAGCATGGTATCGAGCCGCCATAGAACTTGATACTGGAATGAAACGTTTGTGGGGCAACGTTTTTTCCTTCGGACTGTTCAGAGGAGGGCTACGCTCTTCTGGGAGGGGACGTGCATTTGTAACGCCTCCACAAGTAGGTCAACAACAACAGCCTGCCCCAACTGTGGAGATTTGTCCTTCATTCCGATGTTTTTTGTTGTGGTTGAGAGGGACACCGTGCTGTAGAATGTCCGATTCCTCCATTGTCAACTGGCCATGAACGTTCTATGGGTTTGAGATCTACACCCCGAGCGAGACAACGTTCTACCAGTGGCTCTGGTGGGTCAGTTACCGGCAATGAGATGGACAAATCAACATCAGAATCTATGTATTCGCCGCCTTCTCCGGATACTGATACTGAACATGATCTTGATCCATTGGTGAGTGGGCCTGTGAAACCTTTTTGTTTTCCGTTAAAAGCCAGAAACACGGATACTGGTCAATGGTGTACATTAGATGTTTTGGTTGATACGGGGTGCACCCGTTGTATGGTAAGCGAATGGGTGGTTGATTTCCTGGGAATTAAGACTAATGTGTTACGTCATCCTATTGCATTCAAGCAGATGGATGGCAGTTTACTCGGAGGAATGACTACAAACAGAGTTACTGATCCAATAGAGATAACAGTCGGGGAGCATTCCGAACAACTACGTTTTATCGTTTTATCAAAACTGACTGAACTAATGGTGTTGGGGTTTTCATGGATGGATAAAAGACAGCCTATTATCACCTGGGAGGGTGGTTATTGGACTTTAAGGATCAAATTAGATAACAGGTCTGGTGAAGGAGATGAGTCACCACGATCTAATGGACGCCGGGGTTCCTGTGGAGTACCTAGACTTATACAGGGTATTCAGTGAAAAGGAAGGAACAAAATCACCACCTCACAGAGCAACAGACTGTGCTATCAAATTAGTGCCTGGAATGAAACATCCTAAGCCTCACATGAATGCCATAACGAGGGTGGAGTTGGATGCTATGAGACAATACATAGATACAAACCTGGCTAGGGGGTACATAAGTCCTAGCCGTTCCTACATAGCCATTCCTGTAATGTTTAGACCCAAGAAGGACGGAGGTCTGCGGCTCTGTGTGATTTTCGTGGGTTGAATGCCATTTGTGTCAAGCCAGTTTACCCACTACCTTTAATTAAAGACTTACTGGGTGCTTTAGCTGAGGTTACGATTTTCACAAAACTTGATTTGCGAGAGGCATACCATCGGATATGAATTAAAGAATCCAATGAGTGGAAAACAACTTTTAATTGTCCCCTGGGCAGCTATGCTTTCAGGGTTATGCCTTTTGGACTTTGTGGTGCTCCTGCAGTCTTTATGCAATGTATTAATGAGGTGTTGCATGAATTTTTGTATCGTGGGGTTCTCATCTATCTCGATGATATTTTTATTTATTTATTTATTCAATTTATATACCGCCCCTCTCCTTGCGGACTCGGGGCAGTTTACAGCCAATCAATTTAAAACCCAACAAAGACAAAAATTAAAATAACTATTAAATACAATGGCTATTTCATAATTAATATTGACTGGTTCAAATATGATTAATATAATTAATAATTCAATATTAATAATTAACTTTCACATATATGAAGAGTGATGGCTTCCATGCCTCATGGAGCCCATGGAAGCCGTGAGTCAGAATCAAAGGCAAGATCAATCCAGCCTCTGCATTTGCTTGTCAGAGGTCACTGTATCCATGCCTTCATTAATCCTCTGGCCAACCAGTTCAAGTACAAATGAAGATTCCAGCCAGAATGTAGGGCTCAAAGTGTGACATATATCAAATCTGCTTTTCTCTGTTATAATTTTGCAGTGGGAGAGTTTTCATAAGGAGTTTCCATATCTGCAATTGCAGTATTAGAAGCCTATTACTGTACATGTTTTTATGCACATATTTCCTAAGATTTTGAAGAAACTTGTTATTATGAACATATTTATTCCCTCTCTTCCTTCCTTCCTTCCTTCCTTCCTTCCTAAGGAACTTCTTGTAACACATGATGCCTCTGAATTTCTTCGTTACAGCCGGGTAGGTATGAGAAGGATTTCTATCTGGCAAAACACTAGAGTGAGATCCATAAAGTTCTTTGCATCATTCCTACAACTGTGCAATCAAATTAGAACTATAGACCAGAACATCTGGAAAGCATCATAATGGGAAGGCTTACCTATACCGTTCTAGAGAGTCCCTCAATGGATGAAAAAAATTTTTTCTGGTGGGCTTTTTTGTTTGTTTGTTTGTTTGTTTTTTGTTTTTTATTTCTACATACAATGGGATTTAGATCCATGTTTTTAGCCAGGACTTTTATGTGTGAACAATTTTTATATCTTCGGCTTTTGTATCTTATTTTGTATTTTATATTTTGTATTTCTTGCTTAATGTTGTTAATTGTCTTAAAGAGTCAATGGAAAAAAGGGGTGGAATTGAATGTAATCAGTAAAAGAAAATACCCAATGAAGAGAATGGTGTTGCAACAACAACAACAACAAGGAATGAGGAAATTTTCTATGATGGGTGCAGAGTTCATATAATCATCAGTTTGAAAGGGACCCTGAAGGTTTTCATGTCTAACCCACTGCCCAGGGCAGGAATATAAACCCAGACAAAAGTCAGCCTTTTTTTAAAAAAAATAATCACCAATAATGGAGCACCTATGATTTAAAAAACCAAGTTGTTCTGACATTTCATAATTTTCAGTGAAGAAATCACCTCTTATGTCTAATTTAAATCACTTCTATAACATTTTCATTTATGGTTCTTGGAAGTTGTGGAAAATAAACCTACACCCATAGGTGAAATCCATTTTTTTTACTACTGGTTCTGTGGGTGTGGCTTGGAGGGCATGGCAGGGGAAGGATACTGCAAAATCCCCATTCCTTCCCCACTCTGGGGCCAGCCAGAGGTGGTATTTGCCAGTTCTCCAAACTACTAAATATTTCCACTACCGGTTCTCCAGAACCTGTCAAAACTGCCTTCTTCCCTGTAATATCCCAAGGGAATATTAGAAGATTTTCTAATATGAAGAAGGCTGTTTTTATTTAGCCTTCTCTTAGCCTAAAAACTTTAAGCCAGTTTCTTATACCATTCCTAATCAGATTTATCTCCCAAGCTTTCCCCCCTCGCAGTTCTTTGTAATTTTTCCAATTCCTCAGATAGCAACCAAAGCCAGCATCCTATCTCAAGGACAGTGGTACTGGTGCAGCATAGAGCTATCATTTTCTGTGAACCTGATATTGCAACTCTGTTGAAAAGCCCAAGGTTGCATTACATCTTGCAGCACCTGCAGAGTGCTGCCAAGAAAACTGGAATTTCTCTGAATCCAAATGTAAACATTTTTCTGCATATTGAAAATTTTGTTTGGTATTTATACTAATCCTTGGACTTCTCCCTGTGCTATAGGTTCATAGAGTTACGGAGATGGTGGGGAAAGGACCATACACCATTTTTGTCCCACATGCTGATTATATACAGAAAAGGACCACAGTAAGCAGCCTATGAAAAGTGGCATTTGAAAACCACATGGTGGCTTTATTCATTGCACCGAAATTTGTTTAATGTAAATGACTTTATTAAGAGAACCTTAAGAGAAGGATCAATTCAAGGCAAATTCTTGTTTCAGTTAAACATATATGTTTTTTTCTGATTTTGCTTCCAAACATAAACATCTTGAACTAAATTTGATCTTCCTCTTTAACAGTTTCATTCAAACACTTGGGTGAGGTCCATTGGACAGAATGGGGAACAGTGCCATCAATATGCCATATCCTTTGAGCTGGCACACAATTTGAAAGGTCCTCCTGGACGCATGGCTCCTGCCGGTGGAGCAAGGAGGGCTTTGCACAGATTCATTATCCAATGGCACCCAACCAGGAAGCCACTTAACCATTTTCTCTTTGGACTATTGCAATGTGCTTTACATGAGTCTGCCCTTGAAGACCATCTGGAATGAAAGCTACAACTAGTTCAGAATCCAGCAGCACATACAATGTTTGTAGGGTCTAGTTTTACTCAATGTACACCCTTATAATCAGTAGAAGTTTTCAAATCCCAGGGCTATCGGTTTGCTATTGGTAGCATGCGGGCTTGCTTTGCAAGTGCACAGCACCTCTGAATATGCACAGAGCATTTTAAATGACATTTGGGGGGTTGGTGGAACCTCCTGCTGCTGCTGCTACCGGTTCGCCCGAACTGGGACGAACCAGTAGAAACCCACCACTGCTTATAATGTGAACTGCACTCATTTCCAGTTTACTTCTGGGGGCAACTCAAGATGCT
This sequence comes from Calamaria suluensis, assembly GCA_032468135.1. Lineage (NCBI taxonomy): Eukaryota > Metazoa > Chordata > Lepidosauria > Squamata > Calamariidae > Calamaria > Calamaria suluensis. The sequence continues at coordinate 170,979 of JANHFP010002068.1, read as the reverse complement.
GGTTATCACCTTTAAAGCCCTAAATGGCACAGGATCATTTTATTTGAAGGGCCGCCTCTCCCTGAGAATATCTTCCCATTCCACAAGATCAAAGAGGGTAGACACACTCCAGCTTCCTTCCCTGCTGCCATCTAAAGAGACTTGGAAAGTTCCTACCTCATGGAACACACACACACACACACAGCGATCCAGCAGGTTTAGCTTTGAAAAAGGCCATTGTGACTGGCACTGAGGTAGAAAGAGATAGGAAATTAATTTATAGGTTGTTGGGGCGTCCCAAGAAGACAATAAAGGCACCAGGTGCTTTGATTTAGTATTTGGCTTTCTGACTCATATTTGTTTTATTGTTGCTATCGTCCAAGGATGTGCTCTACGATGGGTGGCCAAAGAAATATTTTAAGTTAATAAATAAATAAATAATTGTTTTCAGTTGAACTGAATTTTAGTTGTAGCTCAGTTTTCCCCATGATGGGTATGGTGTACTGATGGGTGTGGTGTAATTGGTTGATATGTTTGTGGCAATGCCCAAGAGTTCTACATCTTTAGAAGACAAATAGATCACGAGAACCAGGTTTTAGCCATTTTCTCTTGTGTTAGATAATAATGGAAATAGATGTGATAGATGGCATTCATGATGCATTACTTTTTGTATCACCGAGAGCAGCTTCATTTCAAACCCCTGAACAAGAAGAGGTTAACCTGTCCTTGCCCTTGTACAACCCTATTTTCTTTAGTTTTCAGAATGGGAAAAAGCTGGCTGCATCAAAGATCTGCTTCGCTATCACACAGTCATCTGCCAGACGCTTCTATCGGAGGACTTGGAATCACAGGATTCTGTAACAGCTTTATCTGGTCACAAAATCAGAGTTTCCATGAAAGAGGTGTGTGTCATTGTCACAGTCCTGTTCCATTTCTGACTTAGCCATAATTGACTTTGCTGCACTGCTAACAGAAACCTTATGTCACTGTGTCCTATCAATTCTTTATTTTTCGTGGAACTGGTTTGTATTTTAGGGTCAATGAGGATCCCTCTAGAACAGCAGGGTGGTGGCCTGGCAGAGGGGCTATCAGAGTGGCAGGCAGACATGTGCATGGACAGTTCCATTCATGTGAGCGGCATGTGCGTGTGCCCTCATGTTCCATTTCGTGAATGGAACTTCATGCATGAGCAGAGAGGGCTTGTGTTCGTGCACAAAGCTTCACTCACCACTTGTGCTCTTATGTGAAACTCTACTTGCGCAAGTGGAGGGGCTGTGATGACCCAACTCAAAGCAATTAACAACCCAAAACCAGGAACTTAAAAAACAGTCTTTATTACCAAAAGCCCAATTTTCTTCTTTCTTCCGAAATTAGTTTATTTTTCAAGAGGAAAAGTAAATCCTTGCCAAGACAAACTTTGGCTGCAGTCCAAAGGGAATTACTGAGTTATCAAAAAGCAAAACTTGACTACGAAGCTCTTACCCCATAGATACAAAGACGCCAAACTTGTAAAATCAACTTTTTGACTCTAGCGCTGCTGATTACAACCAGCTGGCTTTTAAAGATTTCCACTCAGCTACATTCCTTCCTTCACTTACTCCTGAGTAGCCTTTTCTCCAGAGCCCGATTGTCTCTGCGTCTCTGCCATGGTCAGGTGGGGGCGCTGTTCCCAGGTCCTCCTCTGAACTGTCCTTCTCTGACTCCAACTCTCCCTCACTGGAGTCTGCCTGGGCCTCCTCTTCCTCCGCTCCAACCTCCCTCTCACTGCTCTCTGCTAGCTGTTCCTCCTCGACCTTCAAGTTGGATGCTGGCAAAGGCATGACCAGGACACGAGAGAAGGGCGCTTGTGCTTACATGCAACGCTCCACATGTGTGCGCTTACCCATTTCTCACATGGCCTGATTTTGAACAGTATATGGCCTGGTTGTTGGCCATCGCCGGGCGTTCGGGACATCTGCTCTAGAATAATAGTCTTACTATTTTTAAAGGTGCTGGAAATGTATTCCCTCTTTTTACCCTCCCAGAACAGTCTCTATTTAAATGATGAAGTAAAGATAATTGAAAGTGACATTACTGCGGATAATGGAGTCATACATATTATTGATGGGATCTTAGCCCCATATGACCTGCAGCACCACAACGTTTCATGCAACCTATCCCAGGTATGTCTATCATTAAGATACACTAGAAAAAGTGTAAGAAGCCCTGGTGGGTTTGCTAGTGTTGAAGCTACTGTAAAACTAGATGTTATTGAAAGTAATCTTGGCTTTTAATGGCCGGTTGTTTCTTATACTATACTCGGTTCTGAGTTAGATGTTTTAAATCCCAACAATCCGTTTATTAGGGCACTGTGAGCCCTAGATCCATCTTACTTGATTGTAACATATTGTCACGACCCAGCCCACAGCAATTAGCACCAATATCAGCCCCCAAGCAAATGCAAAGCAAATAAATGAATTACTGATAGTTTACTTCACTCCGGTAACAGAATTACAAAAGAACAGACTTCAAAGAGTTTCTCCGTGAGATAACTGTGTTCCAAGGACACCCCCACAGTTGTGTCTCAAGCCAGGAATGTCCGAGAATCTTTGGCAGGAACCCAAAACACAAAGCACAGACCGATCACAGGCAAGGAAAGATTCTCTTTGCTTTCTGCAAAGCGCAACTGAACACAGTCCCCTTTTTATCATAATTATTTCTTATGCAGGTGTGTTCTCTTACGCATCACTGTGTCCCGCCTTCTGTGCCTTGGATCCAATAGCAACACGTCATCCGGTCTCTCGTCCCCGCTCCCCTCTGACGAGATCTCCACGTGCTGAAGCTCACGCTGGCCAGGATCAATTAACCCCATAGTATCTGAGCCAGCAGCAGGGGAAGACTGGGGAAGATCAGAGCACAAGCCAGTCTCTGAATCTGAATCTGATTCCACTCCAGCACCAACAGCGGGCATGACACAGGGGGAGAATGTTTTTGGTTAGCAAATATTCCACAAGTCTTAAAGCTGCCAAGTTTGGTAACTTCTGTTGTAGAGGGTGGGTGCCATGGGAGAAAAGGCTTTCCTAGGTCCCACCAAACAAAGTTCCTTGGCCAATTGGAGCTGCAGTATGGCCCTCTTGCTAGGCCTGATGGGATGGATAACTGTAATTGAGGTGACCCCCCTCAACTTGTCTCTATGCCATGTGGAGCTTTAAAGCTCGTAGCTAATACTTTGAATTGCATCCAGAAGCAAATTGACAACCAATGTAGCTCACAAAGTCAAGATGGGTCATGCAGTTCTAGAAGAACACATCACTGCATTTTGCACCAGCTGAAGCTTCTGGATAGTCTTCAAGGGCAGCTTCATGTAAAATGCATTGCAGTTATCCACTCAACAAATGACCAGGACTTAAGGGACTGATTGTACAGCCTCTGGATCCAGGAATGGGTACAACTGGTTCACAACATAACATTTTGGCCTTTCTAACCAAAACTACCATCTGTTTCTTAGTCAGGAGCCATAAATCCAGAAGGAACCACAGATTGTGTGCCAAACTTGTACACCCCAGGTGTATGGAGCCGGATGTATCATGTGCAGCCCCCACACACCCCAGCTCCATGAATGGGAAAACATGAAATGTCATGTGACAGCAACATGACACTGCAAGTTTGACACCTTTGTGTCCCAGCGCTAAGCAAGGATATTTACAGCATTGCTTAGCTTTCCATAGTAGGGATGTCCAGCTGGGTATCATCAGTATACTGATAATATAGATGATAATGGATGATGCCACCCAGTAGCTTCAACTTAAGAAGGTTTGGGCCACCCTAAACATGGCCACCTATACATCTATCAGTGGACAACATAAAGGTGCTCAGTGAAGTGTGTTCCTCGTTGACTTCCTGTAGCATTCTAGTCATCTCTTAATCCATCAGTTCTTCCACAAACCATGGAAAGTGGAGGGTTCCACAGGAGAGAGGTTGCACATGTATATATGTATGAAGTATGCATTTTTAAAGAAGTTCCACATATCTTCCAATCCTTTTCCTATTGCTTTCTCCTAACATAGAGAATCCACATTGACAGCATTCAGTTTTAGTTTCCCAAAATCAAGTACTTCAGCATCACACTATTTCTCCTCTCAATGTTCCTGCTACATCTTTTTAATTAAATCTTCCCTGTTGTTTTCTATTAAGTCATGGATAATTGAGCTATTTGAGCTTTCCTCATTTCTCTGAAGCAGAAAATTGTCAGCAACACAAATTCAAAATTTCCTAGAAGGGGCATGGTGGGCAAAATGTATCTCTTAAGCAATGTTGAGATAATTAAAAGTCCTCATACTATTGCATAATGCCTCTAAGAAATATCTTCAATTTTCTGTTGAGAAGCTTTATCCAAATTGGTGGATAGTGCATAAAGGATCATCTAATGCAGAGGTCTCCAACCTTGACAACTTTAAAACTTGTGGACTTCAACTCCCAGAGTTCAGCAAAGTCCTCAGCAAAGCTGGCTGAGGAATTCTGGGAGTTGAAGTCCATAGGTTTTAAAGTTGTCAAGGTTGGAGACCTCTGGTTTAATGGGCCTCCTGTTCTAGGGACAGGTGCAATTGGCACACCAGTTGGATGTGAGAGAAGTCCTTCTTAGTCATAGAGCCACAGGCTCCTGCGTAAGAACAGTGAGTCAATTGTTCCTTGTCATTTTGTAAGTTCCAAGCTGACTAAAGATGAGAGAAACATGTTTTTCACTTGTTTCTTTTTTTCCTTCTAACTTGAATATTTAGCCCCTTCCTGTGCTCAGTTTCTTAAATCATAGTCTCAAAGATGTTTTCAATGTTCAGTCACTAAGTCATGTCCAACTCTGTAAAGTTTTTAAAATTTTTTTTAGTTAGATTTTTACTATAAAACAATTTTTCTACAATTTTTGTGTGTAGCTATGATTTTTTTTACATAATATCCCAATAATACAATTTTACTTACTGTATATTTTAACATTACTTCTTTTTTACATTTTATTTTCTATGATTTCTTTTTTCAAGCCAGTTATACCAGTTCTCCCATAAAAGTCTGAGTCCATCAGCCCTTTCAGTTCAAGTGACATCCTATCCGTTTTAGCACAGTCCAGTAGTTTTTTTTATTATTTGTTTTTTCGAAGGTATGTTAGGGCTTCTCCAGGATTGCATGAAGGCCAGTCTTGCCGCTGTTATCATATGGAATGCCATATATACCTGGTTTTTTTCATAATTTTCATAATAGTTCAATATTGTGTCCTATGTTTTTTGCCTATGCTGTCATAGTTCCTTTGACTATATTTTCAGTTCTGTCAAATTCCAATAAGTAATTATAAATTTTAGTTATTAGTTTTTCATCCATCCTGTTAGTATTTTATCCAATTGTTTTGGTGAGTTTTTGATTCCATAGTCATTTTTATATTTTATGTATTGTGATTTTAATTCTAAGTATATTGCAAAAATAAAGGTGTAATAAAAATCTAATATTTAATCAATCAACCTGACATCAACTGGAAGACAAACTTTGCACCTTGATCTGAAGATCAAATAAATTCCTATTAAATCTACCAGGTAACTTTGCATCCCAAAAGGTAAAGAAGGGAACCAGAAGGTCAGCAATATTTAACTCATTAACAGAGATGAAATGATAGAAGGGGTTGAAGGAATCTTGAGGGAGAGTGACCATGAATTGTTGGAACTCACCATAATGCAAGCACAAGCAATAGAACAAAGTCAACTAGTGTCCTGGACTTTAAGGGAGCTGATTTTAACAAATCTTAGAGAGTGCTTGGGAAGGATTTTGAGGATAGAAATTCCCAAGGAGAAAATAACCCAAAAAGCTTAGGAAACTTTGAAAAATGAAATTATAGCTTTCCAATCTCAGAAAATACCACTGAAGAAGAAAAACAAGACCTTCCAAAAGAAACCAACATGGCTGTACAAACAACCCTCTCATAAACTGAAAGACAAAAAAGACAAGTAAAAAATAAGGAAAGAAGGATGTTAGATTGGGTGAATCAAGAAGGAAGCAGGGGCATGATCCAACAGAAGAGCTCT
>JANHFP010002068.1:141066-164859 GCA_032468135.1 Calamaria suluensis | reverse complement strand
AGTGTTTAGTTAACCCTGTGTTCCCTTTTAGCATTCCAGTTTGGATGAACTTTTAGTTTGCCATTAGTAAAAAAATATTCTTTATTCTTTGGGCTTTTTGCTTCTGTTTAATGACTTTGGGTCGGGCCATCACAGGCTGAAGTAGGATTTGGCAACACTGTCCTTATGGACTGTTGCTTTCTTCATGTGTTACACTCAATTCTAAACATCATTTTCATTTTTTAATGAGCCACACCTTGTCAGATTCCTGCAGTTGTGGATGAATTGTACAGTTGTGCCTATAGGACAACAGGGTGCTGAAAATGATTTTTAAAAAAAATAAGGGCATGCTTGTTGGTGCTCTAGGCCAGGGGTGTCAAACTGAAATCATCACGGTGGTGTCACGTGATGTATCAGGACTTTTTCCACCTCCACTAAACTGGGTATGGGCATGACCAGCGTGTAACGCATCCGGCAGTTTGACAGCCCTGCTCTAGACAGTTATATTTTGGCACCTTCTATGGCCCTGTTCCTCTTCTGATTTTGTTAGCAATTTCAGTTAGGTGCCTCTTCTTTCTTCCTATTTCTGAGTTTTTGAACTTTACACTTAGGATTTTCAAGCCCAGAATTTATTTATTTTTATTTCTCATTTAAAATTTAAAAAAAATAATTCTATTTACACCAAGAAGTTATGTTTAATCCCCAAGCAGGTACACTGGCTCACAAAGCAAGCCATTACTGCTTTTTGCTTTTTGGCACCCATAGGCTTCTACCTGCTTGGCCTTAACCTAGAACTGACTCTGCCTTTAATGTTAATACCAAAATTGATCTTTGGATATACTCCATGTTTTGTTTTTCTCATCTTCTGCATCATATTTTGAATGCTTTAACAAGTTATTGCAGGAAGGAGGAATGGTGTGTGTCCCCTCCTGCTAATAATCTTCTTTCCATCACTCTGTGATTTCCCTGTCGTTACATTCATTCAATTGTAGGAAGACTGGGAGATTACAGATTGCCAGATTTACAGTGAAAGATAAAACACTCAAACATCCATTGGATGACCTAGTAAATTACTGCTTATCAGGACATGACTTAGATGTTTTATCCCTTGGTTGAAAAATAAAAATGAGGAGGAATGATCAGGTAAAAAAGGAGCTTGGGACAGCACCATACACCACACCACTGTGTACTCCTTTTATTAGTCAAAGACTATGATTGTGGCTTCCTTTTCATTGCAGAGTGCAATTGTTCCGGAAATGGAATATGCAACGAAGGGCTGCTTGGAGATGGCTTCTGCTTCTGCTCTGTGGGATGGACAGGAGAGCACTGCGAAACCAAACTAGGTAAAGGAACTCTCAGGGCTGGCACGCTGCAAAGTACAACTCCATAGAGCAGCATTTCCCAACCTTGGTGACTTTCAAAGTATGCAGACTTCAACTCACAGAATTCATTTCAATGGCCCTGCTGGCTGTGGAATTCTGGGATTTGGAAAACACTGCCCTAGATTTTACCAAATGCCTTCATTTCTCAAAAAGGTAGTAATGCTTCTCTCCCCCCCCCATCATTCCTCTGATTTCTTTGTTTATGGATTTTATAAGCTTCTATGGTATTTCATAGAAATGCTATGGTGTTTCAGTGGGGATGCGGTGGCTCAGTGGGTAAGATGCTGATCTTGTTGATCAGAAAGGTCAACAGTTTAGCAGTTCGAATCCTTAGTGCTGCATAATGGAGTGAGCTCCAGTTACTTGTCCCAGCTTCTGCCAACCTAGCAGTTTGAAAACACGTAAAAAATGCAAGAAGAAAAATAGGGACCAACTTTGGTGGGATAGTGACAGTGTTCCGTGTGCCTTTGGCATTGGGTCATACCAGCCACATGACCAGGGAAAGATGTCTTCGGACAGTGCTCTTCGGCTTTGAAACAGAGATGAGCACCACCCCCTAGAGTCGGGAACAACTAGCACATGTGTGCAAGGGGAATCTTTACCTTTATTGTATTTCAAGCATGTATAACATCTTGGGAAGCACTAGAGAAGGAGGGGGAAAACAATTCAACTCATCATCCACAGTGCCTTGTTTGATTGAAGGAATTGTTTTTTCTTTTTTGTACTAAATGTAATGCTGAATTTCAAAAGGTGCAGGCTAATATAATTTTGAAATGTCAAGATTTGGGAGTTTCTATATGTATTGGAAGAGCCCTGCTCTCTCCCTTAATCACATTGACTCAGAACTTACTATATATCAATTCAGGGAGTTTTATTCTGCTTAAATTCTCATCTAGATTTTCCTCTAAAGTCAAGCAAAGAAACCGACCTTGATTCCTCAGCAATACATTGGTAACATGGCTTTTCTTTTTAATGATCAAAAGGTTTAAACAAGGTCAGACTAACAAATAGTTACAATAAGGGGAATGTGAGACCAGAATGATAAGCTGTTAACATCATGAAATTTGGCAGCACTGATGAAAATGTCCCTAATTAACCTTTTCCATCTTGTCCCAGGCAAATAGCCATTCACTGTAAAATTAGCTTAACATAGTTTTAAAGAGCAAAGGAATTTACCAGCAAAGGGGAAGAAAAAAAAGAAATGAGTTTTACCCATTTATGTCATTGCATGAGGTTTTTTCTTTGTGTCCCAATAGCCCTTGGCCACCACTGTACTTGGTTTTTTAAAATAATAAAAATAGCAATGATGGCTCCCTCTCCCCATAATCCCAAAGTAACAGAGGTTACGTGCTACCAGTCTTCTTAAGGTTTTGACTGAGGCTCACCTATTTTATGAACTGTTAGATATTGGCTGACAGGACCCTGAGCCAATCAATTCATACCTGGCGCCAACCAATCCAAAGAGCAGCTCCGAGAGCGGGAAGTTTAAAGAGCTGCCAGTGTCTGCTCGCGCAGCCAGGTTTTCTGTATAAAAGCCAGTGCACCTCAGCTGCATGTGTTCTTTGTTAGCTGTTTGCAATAAAGAAACCTTGTAATAGTGAGTGTGTCTTGCTCAGTCACCTGAACTCTTCATGAACTATTGTCTATGGTCCATCAAATTGAATGTAACAGGTCCTGTGATGTTGTCTATTGTATTGTTTTTTGTTTTATTTATTTGTAGTTTTGATGAGGATTGACTGCATTCTTTGTTTCTATTTGCATTTGGCTTTGATAGCAGTTCTCCATCTAAGACAGACAGCCTTTGAATGGATGGCAATGAACAAGAGTGGGCAGAATGCACATTAAAATCTCTTTTGGGTTCATCGTTGCTTTCATCCCAAAGAGATGAAATTCCTGAATCTACCTCTCCCTTCCTCCCTCTCCCTCTCCTTCTTCCACCCACCTCTCTCTCATACAGATAGTCCTCAGTTAACTATGGTAATTGGGATATCAACTCTATCACTAAATAACCCAATTATCAGGCATGATAAGCAGTAGCTGTGGCAGCCCCAGTGGCCATTATTAGGCAAATCCCACAAAGTTACCATAGCCTACAATCACGAGATTGCTCCTGCTGGCTTCCTCAGTGACTTGGCTCACCAGAAGTCAGCAGCAGAGGTCGCGTATGGGGAATGTGCAACTACAAGGCACTGTGAAATCATAGCTGGGAGGCAGTTGGTGAGCACATGAACTGCAACCATGTGATTGCAGGGATGAGGCAACAGCCACAGCTACAAAGGCCTATTGTAACTACATTTTCCTTGCCAGAAAATGTGTAGGGCAGCAAGACTCCCTTTTCCAAAGTGGGTGAAAGATTTTTCCATAATGTGGACTTCCCATTGTAAAATCTAGCTGTCAGGGTTCCAATTAATAAATAGATCCATTGAAAGCTAGAACTCCGAGGCAGGTAGATTCCTCAAAGAATAGCTTTATTGAAAATATCAAAATGGCACATACCTGGTGAAAACCAACTCTGGGAGGCCCCTTGGTTTTCACCTAATTAAAAGTAAAAGTTTACCCCCGCAACCCAAACAATCAGTCACATGGCCCAATCAAGGCACCATCTGCAAGTCTGGTGACATCGTTCCACCTTCTTCCTGCAGGCCAACATCCTTGGTCCCCAGGGGAAAGCATTTTTATTGTGACTACACAACCCCAACTATCTCTGATTCCCCCCCTCCCTATCCCTCGCTCCAGTGTGGCAACACTGAAGCTCCAAGATGGCTTCGGACAGGTCATGTTTGACATTAGCAGGATTGGTAGATGCATTAAGGCATAACATTAATCAAGCTGGGTGTCTAATTCTGAAGTGAATTGATGGATTTGTCTGATTTTTCTACATATATATTTAGCTGCAGTGCCTCAGTGCTCCCCAGCCTGCCATCCAAATGCTATCTGCCGAGCTAACAATACCTGTGAATGCAACCTCTATTACGAGGGAGACGGAAAGAGATGCACAGGTATGGTTGCAATTGCAAAGGGTAAATCTAAACATTTGCAAGTAGTGCTTGCTCCATCCTATTTTGAAAATGTTAGCGTAATTTCAGGATATAAGACTATAACCTTCACAATAACATTGGATGCTTTTCTGTTACATTGCTTTAATGGCTTTCATTTTCACACATGCCCTCCAGTAAAAGTATGTCTGGTTTTTCATGTATGTGGCATCATGCAAGATCTTGCAAGGCATATTATTACAACCAGAAACTTATCTTTCATACTGTCCCTTCCAAGGCCTGTATGAAACTTAATGCTGAGAATTGTCATCATCTTCATTGTCGTCTGTTTAGAGCAGGTGTGTCAAACTCATGGCCCATGGGCTGAACCTGACCTGCAGGGTGCTTAGACCTGGCCTGCAGGGCCACCCTGGAAACAGCGAAGGACTGGCCTATGGTGCCTCTGCCTGTGGAAATGGTCCTCCCGAGCTCTATTTTGTTGCCAGTGGGTTGCAAGAGGTCGTTGCAGCCAAAAATGGAGCTTGGGAGCCCATTTTCACTGGCAGAGCGCTCAGGCCACCGCAGGCACCCCGACATGAGTGATGTCAAGCTGGTCACGTCCACACTGGCTCTACCTACCCCCGGCTCCCCAAAGTCAAACACAATGCTGATGCAATGAAATTGAGTTTGACACCCCTGCTTTAGAGTTATTAGAATCCTAGAAAATCTTCCTCTGAGAAAGTCAGTTCACAATGTAAAGAATTAATTGATAATTTCAAAATAGAGAAGAATCATGATTCTATATTTATAAATACCAAACCACTGTAGAAAACCTTCTGGAATGATTCCTGAAGGAATCATCTTGCCTGAATTTCCCAATTCCTTTTTTGTCTCCTTTTTAAAAATTAAATTGGGCATTGATCAGAAGTTTCCATTCCTTGCATTACTTTTCTGAAAATAAAAACTTTATGTGGGGTTGTAGTGGTGATTATTTTTATGTACAAAATCCTTCTTATCAATTTTATTTATTAATTCAATTTCTATAGCTGCCCATCTCAATCAATGAATCTAGGTCATTTACAATTCAAAAATGTTACTGTTGGAGATAAAGAGGAATGTCAAAATAAGTAACTTATTTCACTATACAACTTAAATAGTTTCAGAAGTATTTTAAGGTTGTTTCATCTCTCCAAATGCCTTCTGAAGTATGCAGAAAGTACCCATTATAGCAATAAATTCTCAAGAATAGCATTAGAATGCTAGCATCTCTCCTTGTTGGTGAGATACAGTTTTGAATTTATTCAAACTAAGTGATGTTCACTTGCTTTCTTTTCATTAAAAACTTGCTAAAATAGCAATAGCACTTATATACTTTACAGCTCTCTAAGCAGTTCACAGTCAGCAAATTATCCCCAGCAATCTGGGTCCTCATTTTACCCACCTCAGAAGGATGAAAGGCTGAGTCAACCTTAAGCCTGGTGAGATTTGAACTGCCAAATTGCTGGCAGCCAGCAGAAGTAGCCTGCAGTACTGCAGTCTAACCACTGTGCCACTACAGCATGAGTTTTCCTTATCGTATAACTAAAATATAAAGCAATATAACATTTAAATGATTGAGGAACTGGGTTAGAGTTAGGGTCAGGTTAGAGGTGGGGAACCGGAATCTAGAACATTTAAAGGTTGGGTTTCTTTTAAAAATCCTATTTTCATTGCATGTACAAACTTTATTGTAATGTTCCAAAATTGACTGGAAGTCAACCCAAGCAGTACCAAAATCTGGAATTTTAGAACAATTATAGAATGGAATTGAGGGAAACTGCTCAGGCTGACTTTACTCTGTAAGCAATAGGCAGAGTCAAAAGTGATGCATTACTGAATGGCACTTTCTGATGTAGTGATTGACCAGTGTGGAAACAGCAATGGTGGCTGCAGCAACCATGCTAAGTGCACACAGAATGGAACGGATGTCTCCTGCACCTGCTTAATGGACTACGAGGGTGATGGCTACATCTGCAATCCTATTGACAAATGTGCAGATGGGAGGAATGGACACTGTAGTGAGCATGCAACTTGTATCAGCACAGGCCCAGTAAGTATCGGACACAACTCTGCATGCTCATATTTCTAACTGTCTTTCTGAAAGGAGATCATAAAGATTTTTGAGAAACTGTTTGAAGAAATTTGGGACTTCTTAACAGTCTCCTAGCAAATGTCTGTGTGGTGACTTCCTTTTGGAGAGATTTCTCCCAATTGGCTGGAAAAGAAGGACAATGATGCACAGTGGAATATGAATTTCCTTTTCTTCTCCAAGTATCAAATATTCACTCCACATACTAAACACTATTGTTTGTGTAACTTATAGTAGTTCCATACATTCCTGTCACATAGGAGGTTTATTTCTTTCTTACTGTAAAATTTCACACTCTAGAGAAATAGAACCTCCTGTATTTAACTAGTTGGCAGCCCATTTTTAAAGAGCAAAAGTAACTTTCAGATCAACAAAAGACTTTACTTTTGGGGGGGGGGAATAGCACTTAGATTTATATGCCACTTCACAGCCTTCTCTAAACAGTTTAGAGTCAGCATAACATTGCCTCCCAAAATCCGGGTCATTATACCGACCTCGGAAGGATGGAAGGCCAAGTCAACCTTGAGCCTGGTGAGAATCAAATTCCTGTAGTGAGCAGTGAGTTAGCCTGCAGTACTGCATCATAACCACTTCACCACCACAGCTGCACCACAAAAATAGCAATAGCACTTAGACTTATATACCACCCCATAGTGTTTCACAGCGCTCTCTGGGTAGTCTACAAAGTCAGCATATGGCCCCCAATAATCTGGATTCTCATTTTACTGATCTCGGAAAGATGGAAAGATGAGTCAACCTTGAGCTCCTTCAGGATCAAACTCCAGGCTGTGGGCAGAATTTGCCTTCAATGCTGCATTCTAACCACTGCGCCACCAGGGCTCAAGGAAGTACCATTTTGGGTAGTGGAAGTTCACAGAAACCTCAAATCCCTAGCTACATAGCAATATTTTTCCTTGTATTGGAAGGGCAGTAAAAAAAATAATGCTACAATCTGGGAAGTCATCCTTTTGCTAACTATGGAAAGGAGACGTAACTGATTTTTACTGTTTCACTTGGCTTGCTGCTGTGTTGTTGTTGTTTTTTGCATTCCATGCTCTTTGCTGTCTACCTTTGGCTTGATTGTCCTCTCTGGCTGTTAAAGAGTGCAGTAACGCCTGGCTTCCTTGCCTTGCAGAATACCCGGAGGTGCGAATGCAAGGCAGGTTACGTTGGAAATGGAATGCAGTGCTTCGAGGAAGTCATCCCCCCCACAGATCGCTGCTTGGAAGACCAATGCCATGTGGAGGCTATTTGTACTGACCTGCATTTCGAGGGTAGATATTTTTTTTCCTGTTCTGTGGTCCCTTGGATGATCTTGTCATTTTTTCCCTAGCTTCTACTATATTACTTAGGTAAAGGTAAAGATTTCCCTTGCACATATGTGCTAGTCATTTTCAACTCTAGGGGGCAGTGCTCATCTCTGTTTCAAAGCTGACGAGCCAGCGCTGTCTGAAGACATCTCCATGGTCATGTGGCCAGCATGACTAAATGCCAAAAGTGCATGGAACGCTGTTACCTTCCTACCAAAGGTGGTCCCTATTTTTTCTACTTGCATTTTTTACGTGCTTTCGAAACTGCTAGGTTGGCAGAAGCTGGGACAAGTAATGGGAGCTCACTCTGTTAGGGATTCGAACTGCTGAACTGCTGACCTTCCGATCGATTACTTAGGGGAGGGTTTTTTGGTCACTTTCATCCCTTGCACTGACATAATTAAAGATGCCCTTTGTATAAAGGCACATGATTGGTCACGTCCAAATCAGATATTTTTTTGCCTATAACTGTAGAATAATCTAAATTTATTAATTTGCTCCTCATTTCCTCCCCAATTATTATTTTTCCCCTCCTAGTGGCTTACTTCTCCTTTCTTTGGATGAAAAGGAATGGCTGGGATGCTACTGTGCCCATATAGACTAGGGAGGCCAATGTGTGATCCAATGTGATTTTTCTTAATACTTGGATGCAATTTTATCCAACAGAGTCTTGGGTTTAGTCTTGGAACATGCATTTAATTAACTTCCTTTTCTAATATCACTCCTATTTCTGCCATAATCCTTGCTTATGCTTCATTTAGATATCAGTTAAAATCCAGGCATTTAGAATACAAATATTGAACATCTCTTCTAACATTTCAAAGGGTCTTTTTTTAAATCTGACCCGCATCTCAACCAAGCTTAGTAGACATAATATTCTGTGATTGTTCTCCAGACAAAACAGTTGGTGTGTTCCACCTGCAGTCTCCTACAGGAAAGTACAATTTTACCTATGAAGAGGCTGAAGCCTGGTGTGCAGCTGAGGGAGCTACCTTGGCCACTCTTCAGCAGCTGTCTGCTGCTCAGCAGGTAACAAGGCAACACACTGATTTCAATTCATTTAGGGTCTGAGGTTTTGGTCTGTGCTAAGAGTCACACTGGATGTGCTTTCCTGGTTGAAGAAACTTTAAAATTCACGTTGTATCCCACTGAATCCTAGATCCTTTTTCACCTACTTCACATTGAAATAGCAAATTCAAACAAATTCGAAGTGTAACCCTTCAAGGGATGTCATCTAATTCAAAAAAATGAATGACTCAATGTGAGTTGTCCTGTTTCCAGACACTAGATTCACTGATAACAGGTAGTGTAACTATATCAAATAGGGTTTTGTTTGAATCAAGTTTATTTCAGGAATCCTCAAATCAAAACTTTCAATTAAGATGAAATTCTTCTGAATATTTAAAACTTGTTCCTATAGTTTTCTATAGTAAAAGAACATTAGATTTGTCCCTCTGCTCTGAAATCTCCTTCCTTCCTTCCTGTCAGTTAGAGTGGCAGTTGGTAGTGGCAGTTGTTGTCAGTGGAGCCCCAGCACCCAACCATACACTCTGATGTGGCCCCACCTCCCGGACCACACTTCCCACAATGCAATTCTTTCAAAGGGACAATTCCCAACTCCACAGCCCTCAAATTAAGATAACCTATTTAAACAGCACATGACTGTATTTCTTTTCGTACCATGAGATGCTGGGCAGCCCCATTTGGTCCATTTTGAATTGGGAACTTTGATTTTAAGATGTTTAAAATTTTCTAAAAGTTTTAGAATTACAGTGCATTATTTAATTCTTTCCTAATTGTATATATATTGTTGATTTTATTCTGCTGCAAGCCACCCCGAGTCCCGGTGAGATGGGGCGGGGTATAAATCTAATAAAACAAACCAACAAACCAACAAACAAACCAACAAACAAACAAACACTGCAACTGCTATTCTAATAGCAAATCCTTCATAAAAGTTATTGCATTACATTATTGATTAAACTATCTTTCCATTGATATATAATTTTATGGTACTACTAAAAAAAACCACCTTGCATTATTAGCTAGTTTTAGAAAATACACTTTTCTAAAACGGTTTCCACAATGTTGGCTAATACTGTAGGTTCTGAGTCGACCTACAATGTGCCTTCTCTGTGAAATCTAATTAAGCGAGTCAGTTAATGTAACCGAGATGAGATGGTCTCTCAGATAGCCTGGTCCCATCCCAGGAAGGGTTTAAACCAAGATTAAAAATGGTATTGTGAATTGGACCTGGAAGCAAACTAGCAACCAATGCAGCTCATGAAACAGAAGTGTAACATGTGCTGCTCTAAGAGCAGACATAACTGCCTGTGCCTCAGTATTCTGTACCAGCTGAAACTTCAGAGTACTCTTTATGGGTGGCCCTAGGTAGTGGCTCAGCGGGTAGGACAGCTTGTCAATCGGAAGGTCGGCAGTTCAGCGGTTTGAATCCCTAGTGCCGCGTAACGGGGTGAGCCCCCCTTTACTTGTCTCAGCTTCTGCCAACCTACCAGTTTTGAAAGCATGTAAAAAATGCAAGTAGAAAAAATAAGGACCACTTTTGGTGGAAAGGTAACAGCGTTCCATGCGCCTATGGCAATTAGTCATGCTGGGCAAATGACCACGGAGACATCTTCGGACAGCGCTGGCTCTTTGGCTTTGAAACGGAGATGAGCACCGCCCCCTAGAATTGGAAATGACTAGCACATCTGTGCGAGGGAAACATTTACCTTTTAGATAGAGAACATTGCATTAATCCAATCTGTAGATTAAGATTGGAGCATGGGTTGCTGCAGATTGAGGAATGGGCGCAACTGGCACACAAGGCAAAGTTCTACAAAGGCCCTCCTCCTAGCCTCGACTACCATCTGCTCATCCAGCACAAGTCATAAGTCTATGAAGATCCCAGGTGGATCACTGGGTCTGTCTGGGAGGGCGAAGCCACCCAGCACCAAAGACGGGATGGTCTTGGAATCATTGGTTCCCCCAAAACTAAAGACACCCAGTCTTACCAGGGTTTAGATGAAACCTGATGTACCCCATCCAGATCCTCACAGCCTCCAGGCACCAGAATAAGATATTTGTGGTGTTGCCTATGTTGAGTCTGTGGTACTCTGAATGCTAGTTTGTTATATGCCTTTAAGCTGAAGCTGAAGCAACCTGTAATTACTCTTAATTATGGGGTTGGTGCTTTATAAGCAGGAAAGCAGGCTAGCTATTTCATATGCTGATATTTTGCTGGTTTGCCTTGCTGGTGTCTTGCTTGTAACGTATGTGTTACATATTATAGCTTGCTTAGATTGCTTGCTATATGAGCTTATTTTATGCTTGATTATGGTTTATGTTTATGTATGATTGCTATGTGAGCTTATTCTATGCTTGATTATGGTTTATGTTTATGCATGATGAAATGCATTGCTTCATAAAGTTTGAATTCTCTTGTATTGTGTTAATATATACCAACAGTTTTAAAACCAACTGTGCCGTGTCTTAATCTCTAATACTTTAAACGCTCAATCCTCTCCCACTATACTCCTTCCTCTGTGCTCATTCCTCCTAACAGATGTCTGTTAAATCCCAACATCAACAGCCTCAAAACTCAGGCTTGAGTTTGGAATTGAGCTGATAAAAACTTTATCCCTGAACTGAAGGCAGATCTTTGCATTGGGGGTCCTTTGCTCACCTCAAAATGTGAATCACCAATTCAGGAAAAGTAAAAGGCATTTATTTAAGGATGGAGGTCAAATCTTTTATCTAGGACACAGAAACAAAGGATACAAACCCTCGGTATATGCAATACTTCAGAAAGCAAGCAATTGAACAATAAAAGACAGTGATTACACACGAGACTTGAACAATAGGAAACATTGATTCGACACAACAGTCCACAAGTGTCAAATGTGTGGATTGCAATCCTCTTTCCCAGTTGAGTTTGTATCTTTGTTAAAACTTACAAGTGTATTCAAGGTCTTTTCAGAAGATGCTCTCTATTGTTCGATGCTGAAAAGACAAGTTCTCACATATCCAAAAAAAAAAAAAAAGGCCTTGGATAAGACGACAAAAAACATGTTTTCCTGAAGTTTTTAAACAAAACATTAAAAGTCCTAATATAATTTTTAAGTGCTAATAAAGAAGCCAACAATTCCAGGTAAGAATGGCATCACAATGGCATCAGACTTAAGATATATAATTGGGTATCATCAGAATACAAAGGATACCTCACCCAAGGTGACAGATAAGCTCACTCAGTGGCCTCATTTAGATGTTGGAAAGGAGAGGAGAAAACACCATACCCTACGGCACCCCTCCTCTGTGATCATGACCAACTGCAATTGACCCTGAAGGACAGAGCAGAACACCAGGTCACCTACTCCCAACTCTTCGAGCTGATCTAGAAAGATACCATGGTCGATGGTATCAGAACCACAGAGAGGTCAAATAGGGCCAGGATACATGCACTAACCCAGGGGTCTCCAACCTTGGCAACTTTAAGCCTGGAGGACTTCAACTCCCAGCTTTGCTGCTCTAGCCCATCCCTCTTATGCAAGAGGTCATTCATAAGCACAACCATTGCCTTTTCCATCCCATACCAGGTTTGAACCATGTGGCCAAAAAAAGATCCATATAACCTAACTCCAAAGCAGAGGTAGTATTCAGCTGGTTCAGACCGGTTTGGGTGAACTGGTATCTCCGACAATCAGTTGCCCCTCCTGCCCTCACTCTATCCTGTCCTTTATTTCCTGCTTTGTAGCTCATCTCAATCACGCGACAAAGCTGATCCCCCACTTGCTGTTCTACTTACCATTGCTGACTTGGAAGGTAAGCAGCTGAACTTCTAAATCAGAGGTTCCCAAACTTGTCAGCTTTAAGACTTGTGGACTTCAACAAGAGCTGGCTGGAGAATTCTGGGAATTGAAGTCCACAAGTCTTAAAGTTGACAAGTTTGGGAACCTCTGTTCTAAATGCTCCATTTTCAGTGTTGCGCACAAGCGCCTTAGGTATGTGCTTGCGCATGCAACGCACACACTCATCAAACTGGTTGTTAAACAGGCAGCAATCCACCACTGCTCCAAAGTCCTCTGAAGCTGTTCCCCAACCACGTTTCCTACCACCAAATTCCCAAATAAAGGGAGATAAGATACTGGACAAAAAATATATCTTTATAATAGGATATAGCAATGGCTTCTTGAGGAAGAGGCAAAACATGTCCTCTTTAAGAGGTAAGGACCAAATCCCAGGAAAGATTGAAGCAGGAGTGGGATCCACTTACTTTTACTACTGGTTCTCTTTGCGCACATGCTTTGTGTGTGCTTTGTGCGTGCAGGAGAGCACACACGTCAGCACGCATGCCAAACATGCACTCTATGCATGCACACTACAATCAGTTCTGCTATTCAGCTGGTGAAAAATGAAGAAATAAAGCTAAAAATATTGCCAGGGCGGACGGGCGGGAGGGCCCAGCTCGCAGCCATAGAGAACTGATTCATTGACATCATCTGGTCATCGCTACCGGATTGCGCGAACCAGTCCAAACCAGGAGCATCCCACCACTGGATTGAAATCAATATAAATGGTTCCTTAACCTTCAGTTCAGTTCAGTGATGCTCAGTAGGGCGAGGGATCTGCAGCCTTCCTAAAATGCTGAACTACAACTCCCAGCAGTCCTCAGCATTGTCCATTTTGAATTTCATTCACCCTATTTGATCCCTGAAAACTTTGCTTCCAAATTCAAGAAAGGAACTAACGGGAAGGAATCTCCAAGAAACATCCACTCCTCGACCTTAACCCTAAATTACATAATGGTGCCAGACACTAGAATAGAAGTATGTTAAGGAAGTATTTGCCTCATATCATCAACAGTTCAGCATTTTGATATACTTTTGGCTTGCTGGAGAAACTGTTGTTCAGAAGTGCCACAATCACATTTTTGCAATCACAAAGGCTTTGTGTCGAGATCCCATTGGCTCAACAGCTGATTGACCACGATTGTCACTGGGGGTGTGGTGGTGGGTTTTCCCATCATGGAGGGTACTGTCACTATAATTAGCATCGGGTACGCATAACATATGAAGAGTGGAAGCAGCTGGAAGATCCTCTTGTCACTCCGTTGGCTAGCCACCTAATTGGTTGATCTTCCCATCACTCCAGTGGCTAGCTACCTCATTGGTTGACCGTTCCACTGAACATTGACTGGCTGTTGGATCCATCGTGATTGTTTAAGCCGTGTTTACTAAGTGAATGTAGTGCTGCCTTTACACTGCTTGTCTGCAAACATTGTGGGTGATTGCTCACAATAAACCAGCATTGCAAACCAACTACTTGTGTGTGTTTTATTTGTGGCGTCGGCACAGAAGACAACACTTTGATAATGTCACACCACATAATGAGCTAGGAGCTTTACAACAAAGACTGGGAAAACAAACAATAGTGATCTGTTGATATTTATTTATTTATATTACTGAGAGTGATGGTTGGCTTCATATGTTACATTTAACCAAAACAGAACAAAGCATCTTTAATTTATCATTTAGTACTTATAACCTCTTCCTAAGTGAAAATTAGCCAGCAGGGATAAGAGTATGCTTGGAAGATTTTCTCTCTCAAATTACCCAAAAGATATGCACAAATTGAAAATTATCAACAGACATCATATGATGACAATGTATTTACTGCATCATCCAAAATTCTTTGGAACTAACATCTGTTTTCTTTGCAGCTTTGCATTTTTTCTCTCAGATGGTTAGGCACTGTATAGTTTGCTAGTCATGTTGGCTTTTAGAATATTTTTGTGTTAGCAAAATTCTATTTGCATCTCATGCTGAAGTTTCATTAATCCTGTAGTACGTGCCAAGCTGCTGATTTTCTGCATTCAGGCATATTGCAAATGGTCTTGAGCAATGGTAAGCATGATTAATCTTTGGATGCTCTGGAATCAGAGTTTACAAAAGGTGTATCTCTTTGTTTTGGCAAAATTTGTAGGCAACTTCAGCACTTTGGATTAACACAGCACTGGGCTTGGCTTCAATGGGGAAAAGATGTATGCTTAGATGGCATTTAGGTGGATGCGTTAGTGTGTGTTTGTTTGTAGATATCAATGGCTAATATTAAATTAACTCTTTTAATGCGTGAAATATATCAAGGTATTTGATTTCCTTGGACTCAGACCAATCTGTCATATAGCATAATAAGCCTGCCTTTTAACAGTTTTTAACTTTTCAGGGTTCTCTACCTTTTCATAGCTTCAATTATAAGTCAGTGAGTATTATAGTGGATAAGTGGATATAAAGTCCTGGTACTGGAAATATGTGGATTTCAGTCTACCTTACTTTCTCAATCTTGGCAACTTTAAGGTATGTGGATTGGCTAGGGAATTGTGGGAATTGAAGTCCACACATTTTATAGTTGCCCATGCTGTAAGGCCACACCCATACTGGACACCTCCCTGGGCCCCCGAGATCAAACACAGTCCTGATGCAGCTGTCAAAGAAACTGAGTTTGACACCCCTGTTCTACAGTATCTCAGCAGGGGTTCAAAACCATTCCAGGAGATGTTATGGCTGTTAACAATGCAAGAATCTTGCTTAAAATAGGTGCAGGATTTTTTTTCACATAAGCCTGAACTTATTGAGGTTCCTCAATATGATAATTATGATGTGAGGTTGAGGTTCCTTGATATGATAATTAAATTGATTGCACAAGTAAGTAAGTAATCCATCTACAGTGTCAGCCTGATGAATCTGAGAGCTGTTCCTCTTGTGGAGCTGCAGAAGTAAAGTGGGCAAGGATACCAAGCAATCTTCCATTTGGAGAACAGTGGCCCAGAAATGAATGTTTCGCCCATCCCTAAAACAATGTGGAATAAAATAGGTTTTCTAGAATGAGGAGTGGGAGATTTTTGGAAATATGTGCGATATTAGGGCTGATTTATGAACAATATTTGTACGGAAGTGCATGGAGAATTTGAAGTGGAGAAAAAGATCCAGAGGTAGTACATGCTTTTCATGATGTAATGAATGTTTTCATAAGTAGTGATAAAAAAAAATACTACACTGATAAAACAAAATGTCAGGTTGTAGACCTAATGATTTCCATCAGAAAAGAACCTCTGTGTATTTTGATTGTGTCACCAAGGCTGTAGTTCAAAAACCTTTTAAAAAAGAATTAAAAATTGAGGTCTTTTCATTCTCTTTTGTGCGTTATATCACAAGCTCCCAGGACTGACTGACATTCTTCTAGTTTACATGACACTCTTTCTGTGGTCCTTCCATTTGCAATTAGATTATATTTACCAATTTATACTGTTGCTTTTAAGCTGGCCCTCCAAGGTTACTTTAGACCAGTAATGCAAAATCATGCAGGTCAGTACTGCTTTTATTGTAAAGCTTTAGTAACAGAATGTTGCAAGTCTAGATGTGCTTTCCCTCCCTTTATTTTCATGAGAATTAGGGAAGGGCTTGTCAGAGATGTTGACTACATTCCTGCCCTAGACTCAGTCCTTTTTAATCTCACTGATGTCTGAGCTGCACCTCTTCCTCCTGTCCATCAAGGCCATTCTCTCTCTTCCCTACGTCCTGAAGGTTTGTAAGAAATAAGAAATGTCTGATTCCAAGACATTGTTATCTCAGGGAAATCTGTGACCATCTTGTTTTTGTTGGATTATCACAGTAGAATCCAATTATTTATTATTATTTTATTTTTATGAATACCTCAAGGTAACATTCATATCCAACATACCTTCCTTCTCCTATTTCTCCTATTTTTGGGCTGAGAGAGAATGACTGGCCCAGGGTCACCCAGCTGGCTTTCATGGCTAAGGCGGTACTTGAATTCGTGTTCTCCCTCTTTCTAGCCTGGTGGCTTAACCAGTAGAGCAAATCAGTGGTTTGTTATTAAAATCAGAGTTAAACAACATGAGTGCCACACATTTTCCTTCACTTGCAATAGATTCTTATTCTCTGTATCAGATGGTTATCTAAATTGAAGGGTTGTGTTGATGGTTAGGATCAGTAGTTAACGGACTCCAACTGTATTTTTCAGACAATTAAGACACACTTTCCCTCTTTAAAGTGGGTGGAAATGTCTGTGCGTCTTATATACCAAATGTTGCAGAAGGCCCGCCTACCTGCCACCCTTCCCTCCACACGTCACATTTTCGGCCTCTACACACTCCATTTTAGACCTGCTCCATGCTACAGGGATCATCACAGAACATTGCTGCCACTGTTGCTGCACACTGCCTGGAACCAGCTGAAAATGCGACATGCAAAGGCCAAAAACGGGGTGTGAGGAAGCCAAAAATGCGCAGAGGTTGAAGACGTGACGCAAGGAGGCAGCAATCAGCGGCGATGTGCTGTGGCAATCCCCGCAGGCTGGAACAGCTGATTGGGAGTATTCCGGGAGGCCGATCTAACCACCAATCAGCTGCTCATGCTGAATCAGGCTGTGATAACGTGCTGAAGCTGATCAGGCTGTTTGCTGTTTGATGCAAGGATGCTAGCCAGATGAATACTGACTGGTAGGCAGAGGCAGATTTTTTTTCTTGTTTTCCACCCCAAAAGTTAATGTATATTTTATACTCCGGAGTGTCTTATACTCTGAAAAATATGGTATATATCCAGCCTTTCTCTCATGCAGCTCAAAATGCTAAGTTCACCCAAATTCAGCAAATTCAATAAAGGACAAATGTAGCCTGAGACAGCCCCAAAGTCCTTCGGCAGCATTATATGGACTTGGAATTCTTTTAAAAATTAAACCACCATGCTGTTTGCATTTGCTGATATGTGCCAATTGCAGCTGGAATTAAAAAAAAAAGGTTTATAAAGTGTACAGCCAAAATAGTTCTGTAATATGAGCAGATTGAAATACAGCAGGAACCAGAAAATTGATTTCAAGAGGTAACCATTAGCAAAAGCAAACTGTTTATTTAATAGTCCTATCTAAGTGCCTTTGCCAAGCTCATACAAAAGAACAGGAAATTAACACCTCTAGAATACAAGAGAGCAATTTTTGTAAATGTATATTTTAACTATTTTTTTTGCACAGCACTACAAATCTATTTAAATGGGCAAATAAAATTTGAATAAGGTCCATAAATTGTTAATTTGATTCAGGCATTACGACACCCCCCCTCTTTTTTTCTAACTGAAACCATTTTAAATTTTCTAAATTACTGTTCATAACTGTTAAAGGTAGCCCTAAACTCAAAACAATATTAAACAGAGAATATAGTCTTCTACAAAGTGTTTCACAACACAACTGGCTTAGTTTGGCCTAGTAACCGACGTGGCTCTGTAGCGCCATTTAAGAATTCTTCTGTGGAATTTTGATTGTGACAGTCTTGACTTCTGTATATTCGTGAATGCCGCATTCACCCCTTCAAAAACAAAAGCGAAGAGAAATGACATAAGTTCTTGAAATTATGTTTGTATCCAGACTGTCTTGTATTTTTCCCCCCCATGGGCTTTAAATACTGAAAGATGGTAAACTTGTCTGATGATATATTTGATCCTGATACTATTTTGGGAGGGGGGGGACTGCTATTAGGTAGAAATGACACCAAGCTCTCCTGGGAGCATGAGGACAAGTTGTTTGATTCTTGGATACTTGGATCAGGGGTACCAAACTCGCGACATCATGGCGGCATCATGTGACGTATCATGACTTTCCCTCCCTTCGCTAAACCGGTGTGGGTGTGGCCAGCATGTGACGCATCTGGTCCTTGGGCCATGAGTTTGACAGTCCTGGAGTAGACCATCAGAACAACTAACTTGTTACTAGTTTACCAGAGTAGACACTGAGACTGAACACAAGAGGAAGAAAAGTAAAAATGCCATGTATTCCCCCCCCCTGGCAACTTCTGAATAAAAAATGAAATAATTTGTACTAAAAAAATGGCTCATGGGTATGATAGAATGAAATAGGTGTGCTGGATCATCACACAAGGGTAACACTTCCTTGCATTTCTTCCTCATAAACACAATAGAACAGTTAAAGACTATGTAGCGTGAAGATAAATCATCCTCAAATGAGAATGTACAGTAAGAATCCCATTGTTTTAGTAGAAAGAATCATGCAGCTGATTTATGAATGCTAGCTTTTCTCTGTGTATCGTATCCAATCTGAAGGCTGGTGGCTATACTTACAGCTCACGGCCATTTCCTGACATCTTGAATCCCCCAAAAGGAACTTGAGCAGAGACTGCACTGTAGCAGTTAACCCTGGAGAAAAAGAAGAAAAGATAAAGGCAACTTATACAAGGGGTAGAATTATAACTAGAATGGCCAGCTTCATTCCAGTCATAAGACATTGCCCTATATATAGAATTTTTGTAAATAAACTCTGGTCCCACTTTCCCCAAACTAGCATTTTGTAACTTTTCAAATGCTTACTCAACATAGCAGTGACTCAGCATGTTTGTCCTAATAGTTTAACTTTATTGCCATTGTACGCATGCACACAGTATACCCATACAATGAAATTCACTTAACACCCAAAGACCAGGTCCAACACACACAACAATTCCCAAACACCCCACCACCACCACAAATCTCATCCCAAACCCCCAAAAACCTTAACCTAA
This sequence comes from Calamaria suluensis, assembly GCA_032468135.1. Classification (NCBI taxonomy): domain Eukaryota; kingdom Metazoa; phylum Chordata; class Lepidosauria; order Squamata; family Calamariidae; genus Calamaria; species Calamaria suluensis. Next base: position 145,504 of record JANHFP010002068.1, on the reverse strand, counting down.
GACTGTCTACTGTTGACCTCACTCCATTCCTAAGAGGTCTGTAAGGGGCGTGCTTAAGAGCACCAGCATACCTACCATCCCTGTCCTAATGTTCTCTTTATTTGTATTCATTTTATGTACTCTATTCATGCTTATAGATATTACCTAATATGTAATCGAGAAAATAAATAAACAATTTCCCTGTCCCTGAACCACCTAAACCTCCACACAACAGACCAAGGAATGCTGGCTGAGGAATTCAGGGAGTTGAACTCCAGACACTGTACCCTGGCCTAGAGTAAAATATAAATTGTACTGTACTCCCACTGCATGACATAGGGCATGGGTGATGTGAGAAAGAACCAACTTTGGAGAGGCACTAAAACTACTAGATTCCCTCCCAAGTACAATTTGGCTCAAAGAAGAATACATACCAGACAGTTCCAGCCTGAAGTGCAGCCGAAAATGTCAGTGCTTTATCAATGTCTTTTGTAAATACTGCAGCTGCTAGACCATAGTGAGTATTGTTTGCTCTCTTGATAACTTCCTCAATAGTTTTGAATTTCATGATTTGCTGGACAGGCCCAAATATCTGTGTCAATGTAAAGATAACAATAATTACGGAGGTCAAAATCGGGAGGGAAAAAAAAGAACTTCAATACATTATTTAGGATTTTAGATTTATATGGTTCTTTCCATCTCCATGATTCATACACTTGAATCCCCTCCATCTGAAATTATCTATCTATCTATCTATCTATCTATCTATCTATCTATCTATCTATCTATCTATCTATCTATCCATCCATCCATCCATCCATCCATCCATCCATCCTCTATCAATCTATCCATCAATCTATCTACTCTATCTACCTACCTACCTACTCATGTTTTCCCAAAAATAAGACCGGGTCTTATACTACTTTTTGCTCCAAAGGACACATTAGGACTTATTTTCTGGTTAGGTTTTTTTGTGGGGAAAGCGCAGTTGTAAATGCACCCATCTGGCTGACAATCTTAACTGGGGCTTATTTTGAGGGTATGGCTTATATTATGAGCATCCTGAAAAACTATGTTAGGACTTATTTTCCAGTTGGGTGTTATTTTCAGGAAAACAGTCTATATCTATCTATCTAATAATTATAATAATAATTTATTAAATTTCTATACCGCCCCTCTCCTCGCGGACTCGGGGCGGTGTATAGCCACAGTCATAAAAACATATATTCATAAAAATTAAAATTAAAATTACCTACCTACCTACCTACCTATCTATAGAAGGAGAGAGGCACATATTTGATGATTTCAGCTAAACGCATTCTCATAAACTCATTCACACAGTGTGGTTTGGTAAATCTAATGGTGGCTTTGACTTTTCCAGGACCATGTGCAGAGGAGAAAATTCAATCTTGGGACAGCTGAAAGCTGAAAGTAAGTCCTTTGCTTGGATCTCTGTAGGTGCCCCCACCATAGGGTTTTGAGGACACCAAACCTTGATGGATCTGCCATAAAACACACAGTAGCTGGAATAATTGCATGATGGTGCAATAGCTGAAGTGGGAGGCTTCCACTGTGTCAGGGAAATCTTCAAAAATAATGAAAACAAACCAGCAAAACAACATCTGGGTGTCTGGGAAGAAGAAGAAAAAGCCGCTATCTTATGCATCCCTTTGGACGTGATTCTAAATGAACTGCTTCTCCTGATTTTACTTGATGTCGTTCCAGCAAGCCGACTCCCCAGTCTCAGTCATAAGGATCTGGGGAGTCAAAATTTGGATTTATGCTAAAACTGCTAGGTAGTCAGCTTGAGAATGTTTATCGTTTCCTTTTTCTTTTTCCCCCTCTGATAGACGTTAGCTGAATGATAGAATGAAAGCGCACGTTTTGATGCATACATTTCAGGCATTTGCACCCATGTTTCTCCTTTTTTTTCCCCCCCAGATACATTTATGATATTTGTTCTTACTGGGATTGCTGTTACACAATTATAATAATAGAGGATTGGTGGGGTTGAATGCTATCCAGTCTATAGCAGGGGTCTCCAACCTTGGCAACTTGAAGACCTGTGGACTTCAACTCCAGAATTTGCTGGCTGAGGAATTCTGGATTTGAAGTCCACAAGTCTTCATGTTGCCAAGGTTGGAGACCACTGGTCTATAGCATCTGATACAGCCAACTTGGTATTATTATAACACGATGCAGAAAACCCAGAGTTGCTGTCCTACATTAACCCCTCCAGGACATCTTCCACCAATCTGATGCTATCTCCCATAATTCTAGCAATCATTGCTAAAGATCACGCTAGCTTTGGAATTATAGTAATTAAGTATGATACATCCGAAGGGTTCTAAACAGTAGCAGGTCTCCCTAGGTAATTGTCTTAGCGGGCTATTAGCGTCAAGAAATGCATTCTAACAATTAGCCCAGACCTACATTTCTGTAATTTAAAAACTGTAGGAAAAAAAAAACCCTTACGTTTTCATTTCTTCTACTTTTTAAAGTCCTAAAGTTTGTTCTGTTCTTTTTTTTCCCCTCCCTTTTCTTTCGTCCCCCATTTCTTAATGGGACCCTTCAGTTGGAGACCAATGGATTAATTACATTTCATTCTGTGGGCTTCGAAATTATGCTGAGCTGGAAGGGAAACTCATTACTGAGCTGATCTATGTCCACAGCAAGCTGCTGATTGCTGATGACAACACAGTCATTATAGGTAAGAGAGAAATTTGCTAAGTACCAGCGTTTGGGAGTTGACCATCCCTGCCATATATATCTCTGCAGATTTCAAGAGGGCCATGGGACCAATTTGGAGTTTCAATTAGAGGGCACTTCGAATGACTCACTCCTTTGTATCAGCCATTGAAGCGGATGATTGATTTGTTCATTTAATCTTTCTCCAGATTGAATTCTGTGAATTGCGAACCTATGGCACGGGTGCCATACAGAGCCATATTGGTGGGCACGTGAGCACAGGTCTGGCATGGATGTGCACGCTGGCCAGCTGATTTTCGGGCCTTCTGGGCCCACAGGAAGTTGGGAAATAGGCTGTTTCTGGCCTTCAGAGGGCCTCCAGGGAGGTGGGGAAGCCGGTTTTCACCCTCCCCAGACTCCTAGAGAGGGTCTGGAGCCAGCGGAGAGCAAAATATGGCTCTACCAGGCCCACCAGGCCATCACATGCCAAAAACAGCGGGAGCACAGGGGGTCACTCATGCATGCACGGGGGTCACACACGTGGGTGGGGGACAGGGCACACAGAATTATGGGTGTGGGCACACAGGTGACACACCCACTGCACTCCCCACATTTTTGGCACACAATGGCAAAAAGGTTAGTCATCACTGGAATAGGTGATGCAAACCTGAGCACATACACCTCAGCCTAGAATTTAGGGCTTACAGCACTTGAAATCCATGTCAGTATATACCTCCTGCAGCTGTTAGTACACTCATTTCAGATTTGTTTCTGGGTCCCAGTGAAAGTTCTGCCTATCATGTTTTAAAGCCTTCATAGCTTGGAGTCTGAATAACTTTAAGAACATCATTTCTATCCAGGTTTGACCTGAACCATGCATTTCTTGTGTTCCCCATCCTGCCAGATATGAGGCATGGTGTGTGTGTGTGTACTTTTTCAGTAAAAATCCTGTGCTCTTTGGACACTCAACAAAGATGAGGAATGCCTTCCAGCTTCTGGCCTTTAATGAAAACTCTTTGGATACACTATAGAATTAGATAAATGGCAAAAACTCAGGGAAAGAAACTATAAATTGACGATGTCAGCAGCCTATAAAGAAAATCTCTACAAAATGTTCTGCAAGAATGGCAAAGGTGTTCCAAAATATATCTTGCAGATGCTGGAAATGCGAACAGATGCCAGGTTCTTATGATCATATGTGGTGGACTTGCCCTACGGGAAAACAATATTGGTTAAAAATAAAAATGTGGCTTGAAGAAATGATAAAACAACAAATAGAACGAAATCTTCTTGTTGGGCATTCTACCGGAGAAACATGATAAAAGAGATATTTAATTTTACGTTTGACAACAGCAGCGAGAATTGTGTATGCAGACCTATATAGACCTATAGAGGAAAATGTAACAAAGAAAATACTAGAATGTCCTGAAATGGATAGATTAACTTTGAAAATTAAGGATAAGAAAGAAACAGAGTATATTTTAATTTGGGAATTATTCTGTCAATGGTTAGAAATGGAGGCAGAAGTGAGAAATTTAAAATCAAAGAGGATATGTAAATAAGAATGAAGTAAATCTGAAATTAAATAATGAATATTGAATAATGAGGATAAGTAAACATGATTAATAGACTTGGATGATAATGCTTACAAATGTGATGGTTATATGATGTTTATAAAGCTTGATATTATTAACTAATCCCCACCACTATATTTGCGAAATACCACTGACTGACTGACTGACTGACTGACTGACTGACTGACTGACTGACT
>JANHFP010002068.1:83325-103547 GCA_032468135.1 Calamaria suluensis | reverse complement strand
CCTAATGTTCTCTTTATTTGTATTCATTTTTATATCCAATTCATGCTTATACTTATAAATATTACCTAATATGTAATCAACTAAATAAATAAATAAAATAAATAAATAAATTTTGTCCAACTAGGCACTGATGTGGCATGGGCAAACCTTTCCTGTGCAGATGTGTTGAACTACAGTTTTTATTAAATGTACCCAGCATATTTATAGAAGTTGTAGTCGGGGTGAAATGTAAAATTTGTTGCTACTGGTTCTGTGGTCATGGCTTGGTGGTGAGCAGGTCATGTGACTAAGTGGGCATAGCCATTTTTTTTTTCATTTTAAAAGCATTTTTTTCTACCTAAGTAGTCACTGGATTAGGTAGAAACAAATGCCTTTAAAATGGAAAAAAATGTCTCCCATGATCTCATGGCTGCTGTGATCCTCAGAGGCTCTCTTTACATTTCAAAGGCATTTGTTTCTACCTAATCCAGCGAATACTTAGGTAGAAAAAATGCTTTTAAAATGAAAAGAAACCCTCCGATGCAAGGTGGGCAGGGCCAGGGATTTTTGCTACCGGTTCTCCGAACCACCCGCCCCCATCGCTACCAGATCACCCGAACCGGCCCGAACTGGGAGCATTTCACCCCCTGGTTGTAGTCCAGCGCATTAGGAAGGCCCCAATTTGGAAAATAATTACATGAGAAAGGCAATATTGGCACTGCACATCTTTAAACTAAATAGATTCCAAGCAAAAGTCTCCTTCGCTTGTACTTGTGACTTCATCCAGGTCATTTTTATTTATTTATTTATTTTTGCAGCAGAATGGAAATGCTTTGCCATGTTTTCCTTCTGAAAAAGAGTTTGCTTGCTTATTTTGGTTCCCAAGCTTGTTCTGTAGCAGCCGTGAGATTTCCTAATAATCTTTCATCAAAAAAAGACAGGAATATAATATAATACCAGCCTGTGCATATCTTAGGCTGATCTGGGGCGGTATCAACAGATCTTCAGTTACTCTGGGGCTGTATCACCTTGCCACAGGCTCATGGTTAGTCTTCTTAATTTCTGTAGAACTGCTTTGATGCTGGCCTCTGAAGCTGGAAACCTGAACATTGCGGAAATCCTAATCCGAAAAGGAGCAGAAATAAATTCGGCGGATGCCCTTGGACACAATGCCCTGCATTACTCCATGCTTTCTGAAAATGCAGGAATTCAGAGTCTCCTTCGATCCAAAATGGTTCAAGATGCTGGTATGTGCACACTTCTTAAGTACTTCCTAAAGTATTTCCTGAAGGCAAAATAGAAAAAGAAATATTTTACATTATCACACATATTATGCTGACAGCAGCCAGATTGTTGATTGCACAGGGTTAGAAAAATCCAAATTTACCCACAAGTGTAAGGGTTGTACAGAAGATATACGAATGCGCAGAAATTGACAGACTCTCACTACATTTAAAAGGAAAGGGAGAATCGAAATTTAATCAAAGCTGAGACAGGTAGAAAAAAATTCGAACACAGAAATTAGGAAAAGCAAAGCATGAAACTCAGTAGGTTTGCATAGGGATTGATAATAGAAAAACAGATATTAAAACAATACACAGTGAATAAGGTGAATAAGAATGATATTGATTGTAAACAAAGGAAATATCCGGATAGAATTTTAACGTATTATGTTTATGCATTATTGCTTTTGTTTGTTTGTGTATATTTTTTTGCTGTAAGTAGCTAAAATATTATTTTTTAAAAAATACTTCCTAAAGTATACAAAGGAGGCCATATAAGTAGTGTATGCAGTCACATTGTCCCGCTGTACTGAGATCACCACTTATGAACTTCTGCTGGCTTCCCCACTGACTACTAGTCAAATCATTGAAGGTCACAAATGGCAAACCCGTGACCACAGGATGCCCCTTGCAACGTTGTAATTGCAAGCCAGTTGCCAAGCACCCAAATTGTAATATAATGACTGTAAAAACAAGGATTAGCAACTATGAAGATTTTATGTCTAGTGAACATGCTTTGTTATGGACGTACCTTCCCCGCTCTCCTCTCTCTGAAAGATGGCTCTTTTAATCTGTCTGTCTCTTGGTTCCCTCCACCCTTTTCTAATTATTCTGACCCATTCCTCTCCCTTCCTGTTGGAGAGGAGTTCTTCCCCCACCCAGCCCCTAAAATTCAATGTTTTAAATATTTAATAGGCCAATTGAGAATGCCTCTTGTTAAATTTTCTTTTTTTGTACTGTGCGTTTAATGGGGTGAGCTCCTGTTACTTGTCCCAGCTTCTGCCAACCTAGCAGTTTCGAAAGCGCGTAAAAATGCAAGTAGAAAAAAATAGGGACCACCTTTGGTGGGAGGGTAACGATGTTCCGTGCGCCTTTGGTGCTGAGTCATGCTGGCCACATGATCACGGAGACGTCTTCAGACAGCGCTGGCTCTTTGGCTTTGAAACGGAGATGAGCACTGCCCCCTAGAGTCGGAAACGACTAGCAGATATGTGTGAGGGAAACCTTTACCTTTTGTAAGAGATATATAGAATTCGATACATACCTTTATAGTATAGGTTCAGTTCACATATTGTAGTAAATTGAGATTGTATTAATATGTTTAATGAACAACCAAATACTATAGTCCACTCTAAGCCATCAATCATAGCTGACAAATCATACTGACAGGTTTCACACATCATACGTGATTAGCTTGATTTTGACTTGGTATGATGCATGAAGCCAGCTGTTGTGACTTAACCATGAAAAAAACAAGTAATGGCTTAGCATGCATGTGAACTTTTCTACGTTTGTATGTGTGTATAGAATTTTACAATTCTATATTCTTCTAAAGCTCATTGGTTGTGTTTCTTTGTGGAAAGGTTTTTGAATGTAGGATAAATATGCATATTTTCTCTAAGTCTTAAACTTGTTCTGTGTATCTAATGTAACAACCAGTATGTACACATTGCATATATAGTGATTTCTTTACAGAACATGTTTAGAATTATAATAAAATTATCTAGAACTAAAAATGAGACATCTTAATGGAACAATCAAACCTGGTTAATCCAAATTATAAACTATTTTTATTTAAATTAAAAAGCCTCAAAAAAGACGAACTGATAGTACATGCACATGGACTAATGATCACTTTACTCACTGGAGTATACAACCAGATGTAAAAATGAGGCATGGATTAACCAGGTCCAAAAGCATATATGCTGGAAAAAAGTTATATGCATTGACTTGAATTAATATACAGATTTGCTCTTTTAAAAAAGTAAGGAATAAAGAACAGGCAATAAACTACTAATCACTTTCAAACTGAAATATATATATATATTTTCCATTCAAGCCAACCAGTTCCCATACTTTTATTTGAATAACCAAAGTCCTTTTATTCTAATACAGTGCATGGCTGTGGAAGATAACAAATAATGGATTCAAGTGGCCACAAATAAAACATGGTTTGTTTTCCTGTTCAACAAATTATAATTAAAAATAGTTAAGTTGCTAATTGTGCAATACTGGATTGTAACCATCAAATCTTAAATCCTATATGTTACTGAAATGCCCCAGTACACATGATATTGGAATAAATTAAATTTAAAATCATTAGGGCCAGCCTAATAGTTTAAGAGGAGTGCTCTGCACATCCAAATAAAAGGCCTCATTTACTGTTCTAATTGTTTACTCCTAGGCTGTTAGGAGTGGTAAAGCTGCCCCTTAGATAAGGTGTCTGGGAAAGATAATGCTATAAATTATTCAGCAGTGATCCTTCTGTGTTACACAGCATCCAAAGGGTGTCTCATCCAAAGGGGTCTCATCTTAAAAAATGTTTTTTAAATAAATAAAAATAAATAATTCCAAGTTCTTTGGTGTAATTTTAGCAATTCTTAAACAAAAGTGATTGTATTAGTAAATGTCCATGGCAGTTCTAAGTACTCAAGAATTAGGATGTGCTGCTAGCTTCCTTTAACTTTGTTGTTGAAAATGCCATTATCTGAGATAATGTCAAACAAACTGGCCACAATCCATAAGAGCATGCATGCATTTACGGTATTTTAGCAGCTCCCAACATTGCAAATGCTTCCATGTTGAAAATTACTATAAGTTCAACTAAGAAAACCCCAGGAGGGAAAAATAAACTTGGGAGATAGCAGCATACATACATATGTCTCTCTGAGGTTTGTAAATATTTTAAACTATAAACTAAGGTTGCTTGTACCAAGGATTATAAAATATTAAAGATACAAACTATTTCTTCTGTAATGTCAATTAAGTTACATTTTGTATTAGTACCTAATTTGATAACTTTAAGTGTTTCATTAGATTTGTCAAAAGCTATATCCTAGAAGTATAAATTTTATCTCTGAAATAGCTCTGCCATCATTTTTTTTTGGGGGGGGGATCTGTATTAAACCAGGGTTGTATATTGAATATTTTGATTCTAGAGAAATGAAAGTTGGATACCTACCTAATTCTACAATTTCTAAAGTGAAAACCACAATAGTTTTTAATTTCAAGTAGTTTTTACTTAGAAATCAAGCTAGTTTTTTAAAAACATATTTTCTGACCATGTAAGTTTTAACTTGCTACTTACTCTAAACTTCCATGAAATTTGATGTTTTTAAACTTGCTTTAAAATTATATTCATACATTTTCCCCACTAAGTCAAAATATTTAAGTTTTAATTAACTTTATAATTAAATTAAAAATTAGTATTTCTATCAACTGCCAGTCCCATCCTGAGGAACGCTATGAAACTAGGAACGTTTTATGAATTTAGGCAGCAAATCAGTGAGCTACACAATTTTAGGTAGGAGAATTAAACTTCATGAAATATTTTTTCATGTTCAATGGGACTATCTAAATGCTGGCGTTGAAAATGATGTAAAAACTGTGATCCCAAAAGAAGGTATTTTTGAAAATATTTTTTTTTTACTTTTTTCAACTAAGATATGCAAAATCAGGGTTTTAATACCCACCAAAAACATTATTTATTATGTTAAACCTTTTAATACTGCAGTGCAGCTGGTTATGCACTTGCAATTCTCAGTAGCTGCAGTGCAATGTTTATATCAGAGCAATTTTAAAAAAACAGTATACAAATCTCAATGCCAAATTATGGATAGCATTTAGGCAAGCCTGTCTTGTACATGTCCTGTTACTTACCTTCAAAGATCAGTTAAAATCTGCATTATTTGTAATAGTACCATAACTATTCAGAGAACAACACATCCATTTTTTTTCCAGTGGTAGAAATGTAAAAGTATTAAAATGTATTAAATATAGATAGGTCTTGGCATCCTTAAAAATGTCATGTTCTGTTAAATATATAAATGTTCTGTAAGTGATCTGAGAATGCAAAAGTATATGTATACTATCAAAAACTGAATCATATTAAATAGAAAGCAGAAAAGAAATATTTGCACCCTTTTAGTTATTTATCCTTCCTCAAGTATTTCTATAAGCCCAACTGCTACGATGATTTCTTCTTCTGAAGAAACGAAGCCGAGAACACATTCTCTCCCTAGCTCAGAGTCTACTGGCAACATAAGTAAATGTTCATGGTTATAAGACTCTTCACAAATGACAAATTGGTCAGCACAAACTCACCTTGGAACTCCTAAACGTCAAAAGTGTTTTAACTAATTGAAGTGTTTGAATATTTTTCATTTTTATTTCAAGTCCTGAGATCCTCCTACTGACCAAACATTTAGATTCTTGTATTTACCAGATTCCTTTCTCTCTACTTCAGTAGCTTTATTTTTTTAAAAAACTTCAAGCATATGTGATGTACCTGCCAGAAGTAACTACTGTATAAACACAGGGATGCTCATGCCAACATGGTCTAGGCATAAATGTATGCTTTTCCAAGATAAACTGTAAACACCCTCCCTACCTTATCAGAATTTGTGAAGAAAAAAAGATATAACATTGCTTTGCTTTTAGAACCAAGCATGAGATCATCTTTCAAGTCAACCATATGCACAAGTCTGTATATTTAAGAAAAGTCAACATAATATAACAAAAAGTGAAATATGCTTATTAAAAATGTCCTTATAAAAAAACAATCTTGCAATATACAATAAGATGCAATAAAAACAATTTTCTCTCCCTCACCAATAACTAAAACAGCTATGTTCCACAATTTTTTTTTTATATGTTGGCATTGAAAGATTAAATATTTTCTATGTTGTATGCCTGGCGGATATTAAGTGTATCTCTCAACATCAAGTCTCGAAGCCGCCATAGTGCATCTGCCATTGTGGTATGAGCCCCTTTGCTTTTCAACCAGTGTGTAGGAAGACGACTTTCTTGCTCTTTTGAGAAATGGATATCACGTCTTCGTGCTGAAACAAGAAAAGCACAGAAGCAATAGACTGCTTTAAAATATGTCATTATGCTTCACCAATAACGCTGGTGCATTATACAACATGCAAAATACATTACTGTTTTAATTATATGAATAAAAGATAGGAAATCCCTGGGTTGGGAATTTTACTTGTGAAAAAGATTTTGGAACTGGTGATGAACATGAGCTGAAAAAGTCAGTACACAAATATTGCATCAATAAGAATAAAATCTGCACGTAATATAAAATAATAGTTCTTTCATCTGCACTAAACTGACCCCATGTCATTATGTTCAGTTCTGGACATCCTACTGAAAGATAAACTTGGACAATTGGAAACGATTCAAAGGACAACACTGAAGATTCTAGCCAAGTGTTCAAAAAAACTTAATAGTAGTTCAACAGGGCAATCAACAATCAACCGGATGCTGGACAGACATACGTTGGTACAATGGAAGATGAATTCTGGGAACAAGTAATTAGTCTTGATGCCTAAATACTCCTATCTATAATTTATAATTTTATGATTGATATATCATGGTAAGTGTAAATCAGTTATAGAAAATAACAATGTTTGTCATCCGTTTTTCATTTAGCACTAAAATAAGAATATGGAAAGTGTCAAAAGTTCTTTAAGAGGTTCATTTCCTTGTAATTTTACCTGAAAGGGTCTGGTCCCACTTGCTAATATTATTTGAATCAGCACTAAGACCTTCAATATATTTCAGATAAGCTTCTGAGTGGAGAAGCCTCTGTGTCTTTGGTGGAGGAGAGACAAACATAGGCGTTGTAGGCTGCTGCATGACCTGTTGAGATGCTGGGTTTTGACCAGGATAGGGAGGAGGTGCTTGTTGACCTGGGGGACCAAGCATACCTATCTAGAAATATAAAGTACAATATCAAGAAAGCATTTAGTATTATAGTTAAGGATATTTGACAAGTATTAGCTAGGTTGTTTGCTTGCAGACATTTCAATACTTAGCTAGGCAACATCATAAGACTTAAATGTCAACAAGCAAACTACGCTCAGAGAGCACCAAGAACTCCACAATACAAAAAGCAAAAATATTCAAAAATACTTTAAAAATGTGGCAACTGCACCACAGTTTAGCAGGAAATATGACTCATAACAGGTTACAAAGGTGTTTAAACTTAATGCCAGATATTTCAAGACAGTCCAAATGGTGCACAAAATAAATCAATCCATGTTTTAATAAATGTATAGGCCACTCAACTCTATCATAATTCTGGCCAGCATACAATGTAACAATTTAAAACAATGCAACTCAACAATACAAAGAGGACTGTTTAGGGGAAAAATATCATCTCATGAGGTATGACATGAGGTATGACATTACTAGCCCTATCCACATGTAAACCTCTTCCCAGATTGAAGATTATCCAGCATTTCTGATTCCTACAAGTAAAAGATTATAAGGCAGCAACATCAGCAAATTAGAAATGCATTATAAATATGCTCATTATTCACCCATTAAAGAACTGGAAGATAGACAGTTCCTTTCTTTTTCAAAAAAGACAATATCAGAACATGATTTATTGGATTTTTCTATACCTACCTGCTGCCCAAACGGACTTCCTGGTGCTGGGGCTCCTACCATGGAGGAAACGTTTTGCCCTAGAACACCTGTATTTTAAAATATATCAGAATCACAATCTTATTCCAAGCTAAAAACAAAACAAAACAAACAAAAATAGACTGCTCTATTGTAACAAACTAATGTTACATCCAAAAAGTGAAAACCACTATTTGTCAAAATGTATTTTTTTACAGCAGTATCATTAATTATGTCATCTGGAGGTCTAGAGTGTGTTTTGCTTTTGGGTTCCACCTAATTAACTTCATCTAGTAATAAGTAACGTTTGTGCTTGGTCATTTTTCCATATACTTATCAGCACTTTCAGTGGCTTTGTGAGAATTCTGCTCTAGTCTTATCCTTTAAAATCAAACATGAAATTTTACTAAACAACCATTATCTAAGGAGATAATTCAGATTGTTTTAAAAACAGGGAAGCACACTTACTACAGGTCATAAACAACAAACTTTGTACCATAGAGGGGTATGCTATAATTTATTTTTCCTATTCCACTGTAAATGCTCCTATTTGTGCCCCTTATTTATAGACTGTTAAAATATATTTCTCCTTGCAATTAATAACTTTTCAGATTTCTCAGCACGTCCTGCTGAGAGACACAGATTTTGACTGTATGCACATCATATTTAACCTGAAATAGAAAGCTGTGGTTTCCAAATAACTCATCTGTGGTTGTACAATAAATGAATGGGTCATCCAAATGTAGCATGGAAACCATTCCTGGTTATTACAAACCACAAAGTGTAATTCATGTTTACAGTTAAGTATAACATGCAAACATAATATTTATTAGTTTCTACCTAAATTTATCCAATACATGCAGAAAAGGCAAACTAAATATTAGCAGCAAGGGAAAGAAAGTGTAAAATAACTGGGGTTTTCACAACTACCTGTGGGTCTATATTTTTAAAAAACATAGGAATAGAAAGTTAAATAATCTTTAACTTTTGGTTTACATTACTTTCACCATAATAGATAATGCAATACAATTTTAAGTATATAAGCCATGAATGTATAGTAATTAAAATATACTTCAATGCTCAGGGCAAATATAAAAATACATTTAACTACGATAGGAACTGATTTTTTTTCTTGAACAAGTCTTTAGAATATAATGTACAAGATAGTGAATTGAAAAAATTATAATCATGTGTTAGCTGTAAAATTTTACCTGACCTACTATTAAGCCAAGTAGCTGAAAATAGGATATACTGTACACATTTGAAGTGATTGCAATATCAAAAGGTAGAAGTGAAAAACAGACTGAGGTAATGATTTCTTTTGGTATTATGAGTTAGTTGGATTTAGTCCAGTTTAAACAAGACTTCTGGCATATTCACAGGGAATGGAAAATATAAGCCTTTAATATTCCACATCTCTGGTCAAGTCAAGCCCTTAAGCACTAATTGAAGCGTTCTTACATTTTACTAGTTAACTCCTTTTGATGCTGGACTGACCACATATGTTGCTTTGCCAACAAATTCAATATACCAGTATATGTATTATCTGAACTCTAAGCAATTTCTCTTTGCACTTTCACATTAACAGCTCAATATCCAAGATCCATGACAGTCAGTAAAAGTCAAGCAATGGAGCTACAAATGCATACGCTGCAAAGCTCTCCTGGAGTAATTGATTAAATGGTGTGAGAACAGAAAGACGAGATAATGAACGAATGAATGAATGAATGAATGAATGAGGAGGTTCATTCTTACCCGGTGGTGGGATGCCTGGCATGCCTGGTGGAAGTTGATGGGGTGGAGGCACCCCAGGGTGAAGTGGCGGCATGCTGCCCATGCTAACAATGCCATCAACTGGGCCTTGTAAAGGTGGCAGCACTGGTGGATAGCCACCTATCATGCCTTAAAGGACACAACAAATTTCAAACATGCATCAATGACATGCAAAATGGTCAAATTAATAATGACGTGCACTACCCACACATAAGCATCTTCAGTATTGCCATACAATGCTACAATTAGTACTTTGCAAAAACAAACAATGTTACAATGACAAATAGAATATTTATAACAAATTATATTAGCCAACTGGCTTTTCCTTAAGGAAACAAACTCCACCTCATTAAAAGTATATTAACTGCAAACATATGTAAATTTCCTGTTGGTTATATGAACCTATGTAACACTGTTATAAGCACATTATGAATTTGTGGTATGGTGTAGTATTGTAATTGCATGGAAAATAAATTGTTAGAAAAAAAGCACTCAGTTTCACTATTTAACTTATGCTTGACACAATCATTTAAACAAGTAAGATATTAATTCAACAACACTGAAGAAACTATTCTTCTTCATCTCATTCTCATAGACTCTGAATACTGACATTTAAAGAGAGAGACATGATCTTTCACATCTGAGCTATGATGCAGTTTCATAATTTTTTTTCCCTCAGACAATACCTTCTACAATGATGAGTTCAAATTTTTGAATTGCCGAAACTCATACTGATAGTATCAATACCTAATGTCAAAAGCTATAATCTGTATTTGCTAATAAACATAAAATATTTGATTAAAAAAAGTCACAGTGTGGCAGAAAAGTGGGCATGTCTCTTGAGGAAGAGAATTAAGGGGACAATTGAAAGAGTTAATCTAGGGGCAACATCAGAGAGGAAAATAAGATTATTACCCTGATAGAAATAAAGGAGAGAAGATGCTCCATTAGATAATCAAGATAATGGCCGGGGGGGGGGGGGAATTGTGGAATGTTCATAGAAGGTCAAAACAGCACTGATGTACATAAATTATATGGTATCATCCCAAATGAACCACAGTTGTTAATTCAAATGTAATTACTTTTATTATCAACTTACAAGAGAAGACGATTTTGGAAGTAAAAAAATATTTTGTAAAGGATGACTTTTGTTATTTACAATGTCTATGTGAACCTTATCTAATAGCTAAAATCAATCTAGTGAAACAAGCATCTTCTAATTAACTTGATAAGTATAGGCATATACTGTAGTAGTTACAGCTTTGCTAATGTTTTTGTATGATGTAAGGAATGGAGATGCCGTCTGGATAAGAGGGTAGAACTATGTATGCTGGGACAAGAATCCTCTAGTCAGGAAGTCTTTGCTCAACCCACAAACACACCTTTATTATTATTTTTTTAAAAAACCCACTTTGAAAGAGATGGTCTAGTCTAGTGGTTAAAGTATCAGGCTGGAAACCAAGACTGTGAAATCCAGGCCCGCCTTAGGCATGAGAGTCAGCTGCCACTCTCTCAGCCTAACCCATCTCACAGGTTGTCACTGTGGGGAGAATAGGAGGAAGGAGCATTAGGTATGTTCACTGTCTTCATTTTTTAATGAAAACAATAAGGGAGAGATAAAATATTCATCTCCAAATATTAAACTTCATTGAAAAGAATCCTTGCAATTTAAGCTGCTTCAAAACACAAACTGTCATAGACTATTCTCAACAGCCTTGAAAACCTCCATACATTTCATAAAACCAAATTCTCAAGAATAGTATTTATGTAAAAAAACCATAAGGAAGAAATTCATTGGAAGAGGTATTTCATGTCTGACACTAAATTAACAGGAAACAACAATGGCTACTGTATCATGCCCAACAATAAAACTAATGGTTATACTCAGTATTTATACTGAACCTATCAAGCATTCAAAGCAAGTCGCAAATGTTGTCAAATTCTCTTTAGAGAAGTCCTAAAGTAGCCTAGGATCCTTACAGCCCAGCATGCGGAGCTGACACACAAGAATTCTCAAATTGTGGCTGATGGGATATTTGAATAGGATTCCATAGCTCAAACGTCACGTTCGTAGCCAAAAGCACAGCACAAGCATTCAATCCGCAGCTAAGTATGCTCAGAAATTTAGTAAAAATTTGAATAAAGACCTACAACATCATGCCACTCATGATGACACTTCCATTAAAGAAAAAGGACAAAGACAAAAACAATGGGTAGAACCTAAAGCACTGTTTCATGGAAGGAGCATAAACACAGAGACAGAAGAGTATTCTATAAGTAGAAGTTAAAGGAAGAAGCATTTCTTCTTATTTTGTCTATGCCTGCTACCCTGTGTACAATTCAATTTCATGCAATTTCAGAGCGTTCATCTTCTGGAACAAATTTATGGAAGGGATTCACAGGAGGTATAAGTAGAACCAAATATTGTAATCCCTGTTCTAGGAACATATTTCAAATAATAGAGTCTGAATCCAGCACAAATAGTTGTCTACTATATCAAAACTAATAATATGCTGGATGTTGCAAGCATATTATGATCATTTGTGAAAATTATACTAGCTTCATTTTTTATTTTATATCAAGTACAATACAGAAAACAGGAGAAACAAGAGATCCCCCCCCCAAAAAAATATTAGTTTGAGACTTTTATTTCCTATACATTAATTGATGCTTCCAAAATCAATTATATGCATTACATTTTACAAACAAAGAAATAGCTGTAAGACACACAGAACGCTATATTGGTTTGAAAATGGGTCCATATAAATTTCAAAAGCCACTGTTTAATTAGTGGTTTGCTTTCAAACCAAGTGTAAGACTTCAACACCAAGGCTTCAAAATAAGACTTTGAACTAAGACCTGAGATATTGTACATTGGCCATTTCAAACAAAATATTAAATGATATGCATTGTGGGAATGAGTCTTTGACTCATGATCCTCTTCTCTTCTCTGATCAAAAAGTCAAATTTCTAAGCATGAGTCATTGTTTAAAAGGATTATAATCTTTGGTTCAAAGTTGGCTTTTTTCACCAAATTTTAACTAATGTCCACTATACTTCTAGGTTCAGTTATATTGGTAGAAGCTTTCAAATTGCTCCTTATACACCCCACAGATAGAGCAGAACATCAAGACCTAATGTATGCCATGTTAAGCCACATGTCAATGTTCCATCCAAATTGACCAGTGTGTACAGTGATATATAGGGAGGCTGCTGTTCAGTGAACATAAGCCTAAGATCTCCTGGTCTAAGGAAAAATAATTGCAACTTTTTTCATTTCCTGTGCGTTGATGCAAACATACATGACCATTTCAACTGGAAGGTAACATTAGTTTTATTCTCAGATGAAGGTAAAATATTCATTTGTTACAATTTTAACCCATTGTGAGAGCAAAATAAAGATGCTTATGGGATCCTGAAAATCAATTATATTATGTGAGCAAAATCAACAACGACTTGTGGCACATTACAGATTAATTCTCATTACGGAACCAACTTTTGTAGACTGAAGCCCACTTCAGATGTACGATCATTCATTTTGCCCAAGATATACTGATGATACAGCAAAAAAAACCAAAAAAACCAAAACAAAACAAACCCAACAGTTAATAGATAGGATAAAATTCAAACTATGTGCATGATCGCCGATTAGGAAAAGTGCTGTTATAGGACTAGTCAGGAGAAGAGTGCGTGCTTATGATTAAATATAATATTTCTACCAGTGGCAGCAACTTTTGTGCTACAAATCAGGATGCTTTAAAGGTCAATATTAAGAAGAAAGTTTTGTTAGGTTGGTTAAGAGTTTGGTAAAGTTGATGAAGGAAAAATGGTCAGAGCCCCTCTGTTTGTTTTTACCTGCAACAGGTGTCAACTGCGGATTGAGCATCCCCATTGGTGTTGGTGGCGGCACCACCCCCATAAGAGCCCCGACAGGAGTGCCTGCCCGGGGGGAAGAATTCTGCTGCTGTTGCTGTGCTGCTCGTTCTCTCTCCTGCTGCTCAGCAACCTTAGCTGCCCGCTCTGTAAAAGTATTTTAGATTTTCAGTTCTGTTTTATGACCCAGAATTTTTTTTTAAAAAAAAATCTCTGATCATTTAGCCTTATGTAGGAAAAAAAAGCCCACACAATTTTAGTAATACAGCATATAATTTTGAACTTATTCAGTTGCCAAAAGAAAAAAAAAGAATTCTTTTAAAATTCACAAAGATTTCAAGAAATATGGGCTCAGATCAAGACAACCATGGGGAGAAGGAAAGATGCGGAGGCTATTTTCTGTGTCTGCCTCCCTTCTATGCTTCCCAAAATCTTCTCCTATTTGGAAGCAAACTGACTATGCGCAGCTACAGAATCTAAGGGAAAAATGTGCTCTGGAACATGTGGCCTCTCACTCACATAGCAACTGTCTGTAAAGCAGCTGTATGTTTCCACAGCCTCATTTGGCTGCCTCCTGAAGCTGCAGCATGTTCCTGGGGATAAAAACAGATTTGGTTTAAGGTTCCGATGCACTTTTTTGCCTTTGAATCTGAAGCGTTGCCGTGTCCTACCTGATTGTGCAACAGCCTTGATAAGGATATGCTATAAAAAGGGAAACTAGTATTTGTTTGCAAGCTTGCTCACTCATTGGTGGTTCCATAGTCTAAGCCATGGGCTTTATTTTTTTCTCACCTCTTTAAAAACTGCAACACTAAAAGTGTTATGAACAGAATGGCAACTGTTTCATGCTAAATAATATATGTCATTGTGACCATGTTTTACAATGGGTTTGCTGAAAACCAGCATTTGTTTCTAGTTTTCAATAAAACTGCATCCATGGTGATCTACTGGTTCTCTTATTGACTACAGCGTTCACTTAACACCTGTAGATTCGCTTAACTGCAAAAAAGGTCATAAAATCAGGTCAGTCAGATGACTGGCCCACCTTACGACTGTCGTGAGTTACCACCTTGATGGGCAGACTCCATTACAGACATAATTCAAGGACTACCTGTAAGCAAGCTATCCACTGTCTACAAATCCACATTGATCTTCATAGAATTAACCTGTTTTTACTGAGGCTGAAGTTGATACTCATTTATTAAATCACTTTATCTGCTCTTTACCAAATTGATAATACAATGGAACTTCAATTCAGCAGGCTCTGATACAACAGATGTTGCATTCAAAAGACCACGATGACTCAAATAAATGCAGATGCAAATGAGGCAATGTATGCAATTAATGTCATCTCCCAAAGGACAACTGATGGAAAACATATAATCTGTGTCACTTGATAAACTATTATTACATTGATTGATGCAAGTATGTAGTTTTGTATTTAGTGCATATTCATATATAGTGGACATCCTCTTCCAATTAATCCATTTAAATAAGATTTTGCTGAGTTGTTAATAAAGGTAAAGGTTTCCCTCGCACATATGTGTTAGTAGTTTCTGGCTCTACGGGTTGGTGGTCATCTCGGTTTCAAAGCCAAAGAGCCAGAGCTATCCGAAGACGTCTCTGTGGTCATGTGGCCAGCATGACTAAATGGCAAAGGCGCATGGAACGCTGTTACCTTCCCACCAAAGGTGGTCTCTATTTTTTCTACTTGCATTTTTACGTGCTTTCGAAACTGCTACATTGGCAGAAGCTGGGATGAGTAACGGGAGCTCACCCTGGATTTGAACCGCTGAACTGCCGACCTTCTGATCGACAAGCTCAACTGCCTTACCCACTGAGCAACCGCGTCCCCCGAGTTGTTAATATATGTTGTCAAAGGAATAGCAAGTGTGAGCTGTTTTTTCCTATATGTTTCTGTATGTTAACAACTTTTTAATGTTTTTCTCTTATTGTGGTTCTTCAGTAATGTTGTTTTAAGTTTTTATTATAATGCATTGGATGCATTTGGTAATTGGCTGTTTACAAGTAGGGTACATTCTACTCAAGAATATAACATCTATTTAGATGGCAATTTTACTTCTATAATCTTTCTTAACACCCTTCCAAAACGTCTGCATTACAGATATAGGTTTAATGTTGCCACTACACACCCTAACCTTTTGGAGGAAAACTATGAACAAAGGGTTTCCCTCTTATTTCCAAGATAAAGGATGAAAATATTGTTAGAAAATCAAGAATGGGACAAACATTTATACATTATCTGACTGAAGACTCACTTCCTATTGTACTATTTCAGTTTTCAAAACACTTTGTATTTTACTCAAATAAGAAAAGGGTGGCAATAAAATTTAATAATAATTTAAAAAAAGGTGGGTTTTATATTTTTAAAAAAGGATAGGAATATAAGTGATAATCCATTCAAACATATATTTTGGGAACATGAAAGTATAAGCATAACCAAACAACACAAGGAAAGTTATATATGTATTATCTATTCGGGGTGGGGGAATAAACAGTAAGGATACATAATAATTTCTTAGCTTTAGTGTCTACAATGTATGATTCATATCAAAGGGCAGCATTCCTTAGTGAATCAGGAAAAAAGTAATGTATTCCATTTTGACTTAACTAAGAAAAACAGGAATCTAACTATTTTTTATAAATAATTGTTTAAAAGAAAACATCAAATTGAAACAGATACTTTCAGGAGTTTATTTTTTTCCGTACAAATTCTAATAGCCTGAACTTGGACTATGACCAGAAAAATAGCAGACAACATTTCACAAATGATTTTGACTTACACATTTGTGCTAGATATAAGCAGAAAAGAGAGGGGAATTACTGTATAGTAATGACAAAGCAATTAAAAATGATTAGTAGAAGCAGGAGTTAAACCTTGTAGTTTCACTGCCAAATTCAACAAATTCAAACCCAGTTTGCTCAGATTAGGGCTTGCAATGACTGAGATGCAATGAAATGTTAAAGGCATGAAAACTCATTCTTTTGTGTTTTAATCTAGTCTTCTCCAGTTATACGTTTTCCCCGCACATATATGCTAGTTGTTTCCGACTCTAGGGGCCAGTGCTCATCTCCGTTTCAAAGCTGAAGAGCCAGCGCTATCCGAAGACGTTTCCGTGGTCATGTGGCCAGCATGACTAAACACCAACGGTGCACGGAACACTGTTACCATCCCACCAAAGGTGGTCCCTATTTTTTTTCTCCAGTTATAGTTACTTGTTATTCGGTTCAACACAAAATCCACCAGGAACAACCTTTAGATGTGTGATGCTTTAACATTGCATTTCATGATGTTACATTTTAGTTTAAAGCAAAGGAATGCATTTGGCTGAATTCCAAACTGAATTGATTTGTGGACTCGAAGCCTTTGGAGATAACTTGGAAGCTGCAGCTGACACAAAATGCAGGATCAGCCTAAAAAGGCCTTTA
This sequence comes from Calamaria suluensis, assembly GCA_032468135.1. NCBI lineage: Eukaryota > Metazoa > Chordata > Lepidosauria > Squamata > Calamariidae > Calamaria > Calamaria suluensis. Next base: position 86,553 of record JANHFP010002068.1, on the reverse strand, counting down.
AGGCCTAAAATGACACTAGGATGTATCATAGAATACCTTACCAGCCATGGTTCTGTCTATCATTCAAACATTCAACACTGGTGGCACAGTGTTAGAATGCAGTATTGCTGGCTATTTCTGTCCACAGCCGGGAGTTCAATCCCAACTGGCTCAAGGTTGACTTAGTCTTCCATTCTGAGGTCAATGAAATGAGGACCCAGATTTTTATAGTCAATATGCTGACATTGTAAACTACCCAGAGTGCTGTAAAGCACTATGGAGTGATACATACAGTAAATCTAAAAGTTATTGGTAGCTATTGCTATCAAGGGGAAGTTTGCTCAAAGATACCCTCCCCCATCAGAGATTAGAGGAATTTAGACCAAAAAATGGGCTTTCTTGATACCAGACTTCATTTAACAAGACATGCTTTCCTCCAAAGACACTAATGGCTCCTACCCTTCTTATATACAGGAAATCTTTTAAAGCAATTTTATTTCAGCAGACTTTTAAACATTCAAGTGCTTCAGTGCATATTTTTCTCTGCTATTTTTGTGATTATTATAATTTTGAACAGTTTGCTTCTTAAGTGCAGAGATATTCATTACATACTTTAATTTGGTTTGCTCATGTTTGCCCAAATAATGTCCATTGAGGCATATCATAAACATTGCAAATAAATAAATAACTTTTAAAACAGATCAGCTCTTTAGACCAATTGAGAGGAACCTCTCATGTGTAAAAAACAATATTCATCACATAAGGAAAATGCCAAGAAAAAGAAATATGTAGCTTGCAATTGATAGCACTGACTTTTAACTATAAATGATTTACCAATGTAATCCAGTATGTAATATATCCTGACCCCATTTTGCACAAAAAAAATCCTGAAAGAACAAATTCTGTAAGGAAACTTAATGTAATTCTGCAAAAATAAAATGTAATATATCAGTAGCTAAATAAAGTGTTTAGCACAATCTCCATACTGCCCTTTTCACTTGACATAATATATTACTTTTTTTAAAAAACCCTTCAAATTCTGTCCAAAGGAAAATAATGTACTTTTCATCCCTGTAAAGTAAATCTATAGTTTATTAACAATTAAATGTAGACATTACATTTTCTGTGTCAAATATAGTGTCTGAATCAAAGTGGGGACTGTAGACTGTTCCGAGGGGCCAGGGAGGGCAAAAGTGGAACATATGGGGGTTTGGGAGGCCAAAAACGGGACGTGCAGACGGTTTGGGAGGTCTGTAGAGTGTTCCTGGGAGCCAGGGAGCGCAAAAACTAGACACACAGAGGCCCAAAATTATTATTTTTTCTTGTTTTCCTCTTTGAAATCTTGGTGCATCTTATATTCCAGTGCATCTAATAGTCTGAAAAATACAGTAGTTTCAGACTGGATTATTTTCGTCGTGCATTTGCAGAAACAGTACAAATTGCTTGACTTTGTTTTAAATATTATCTGCTCCACCCACACTCAAAATGACTAATAAAATTTAGTCACAGAATGAAGTTTTAGGATCAAACCTTTAGAGCCAGCATACTGAAATCAGTTCACTATTACTAGATTTTAAGAGGTCCGTTCTAACTACAACTAAATCAGAATCCAACCCATGTTTCTAGTAAAAATAAAACACAAGATTAGTAGAAACAAATAGTTAACTCTGATGGGTCTCATATAATAACAATATCAACAACAATATAACTCATTATGAAAAAAATGATCCAAAATCACAGACTATATATGTTTCAAAAGACAGATGGAAGAGTTAACCAATAAAAAAACCAAATGGAAGAATTAAAGATCCAATACAAAGTTTAATCTAAAATTCAGTTTGACCTGGAATAATTATATTTTTCATTCTGCAACATTTATAAATTCATTTTCCAATAGTACAATAAAAAACTTTAAATATTATAGGATTAGGAAAATATAGTTTTTAAACATGATTTATTATTAAATTTATTTATTTAAACAACTAAATCACTATGAAAAGGATTAAGAGCACAGTTGGGTTCAATAACTCAGCAAAACTTCATTAAATTGCAGTTCGTTTTCTCATAAAATGATGAGTTACTTTTCTAGAGAAAAATTTTAATTGATAAGTAATCATATTGTATGTTTTACTCATTCATCCATATAGGATTGCAACGTTGATAATTTAGATACAACCCATGAGACTAAATGGGCCCTTTTCTGTTCTATTTTGTCTTTCAGTTTTGAACAAACATATTTTTCATACTATGCTGGTGTCTTATTTTCTTGTTGTTTTATTCAGTAATAATATTTAATTACACTTATCTAACTCTTTTATTTCTATGTGGTTTAAGGCTTATAGCAGAATCCATGGACCAGTTATTTTGAATTAGTATACAGATTTCAGACTTCTTTCTCTATCCTCTGTCTGCTGTAATTTTTCCTTGGGTCTCCTTTTCAGTTTTCAATGTCATTTCTTTTCAAAACCTCTTGCTTTAAAAATTCACTTGGTATTCTCTGATTCAGGTCTCTGGTTCTATTATTTCTCCTTTTCTAATTTCCAAACCCCTCTATGTTTCACCACCACTAATGTATCTAATTCATTTTGGGCAGCTCAGGATGTAATCATTTACCTGTTTAAAGTTTTCAAGAAAAGAAATTGGACTTTCTGGTTTAGACATTGCATCTTTTTCTGATTTAGATTTACCTTCATACTCTGCTTTCTTGGTGGCTTCCAAATTTCTCCACTCTGTTCCAACCAGTCTGCTGAGTTCTCCAAAGGAATAATCTGGATGCTGAGCTTTAATAACAGCTCTCATCTCACTGCTAAACAAGATGTATCCACTCATATTGATTTTCCTTTTAGCGCCTTCTTTTTTTACACTGCCTTTAACAGACTTCGGAGTGGACTATAAAGAAAAAAATAGATTGCCATAAATGTATAGAAAAATTAAGATTCATTTATTTAATCAATTTGTACACTGCTTCAGTGATGGCTAACCTTTTTGCCATCGCGTGCCAAATGCGGGGGGGAACGTGCCAGGCAGTGGTTGCCTGCGTGCCCACACCCATAATTCTATGTGCCCTGCCCCCCACTCTTTTGGCATGCGATAGCTCGGTGTCTTGGGAGGGCATAAATGGCCTTCCCCATTACCCAGGAGGCCAGAAATGGCCCATGTGCCAACTTCTGGTCCCACTGTGCCATAGGTTCGCCATCACTGGCCTACTTTGACTATTATGGCAGTGCTTCAAGTTTATTATGTGTAGAT
>JANHFP010002068.1:56743-71200 GCA_032468135.1 Calamaria suluensis | reverse complement strand
TAATTAACCCAGTCTCTGGCCAATAGGAGTTAGTAAACGCCCACTGCTTTGGACTCCCTAAGCAGACCAAGGGAAAATACACAAATTTACAACAAATTTATATGTATATATGCTTTTTAACCATGTGTGCATGGAGTTTTATCTAGCACCATTGTACATATCCTTTAATAGCATGAATAGTAATGGCCAGGAGGCCGATTAATAAATATTTATAATATATTTAAGGGTTAAACTAATGTTCCTTAAATTGTACTAGGAAATTGGCTGCAGGGAGGCCCACTCTTAACCTCCTAAATGTAAATCTAAGAGCATCTTCCCAGAATGAGTATGTATAATGTGAAAGGCCTTTTCTTAAGTAAGATTTAGAGGCTCACTCCAAAACCTTTCTCAGATTCTTATGTTTCATGTTCACAATACTGGTTATTTCATATCCTAAAGAAAGTATTACAAAGTTATATATAATGAAAAAAAGTAGACAGAAACTTGTTTTTTACCCTTCTGTTAAAATACCCAATGTCAGTACTGTAAAACTGAATGATTCAGGACCAACTAGAAGAAAAGCTAAATAATCCATTGAATCTACTATTAATCTGCCTTTTAAAGAAGGATAGCATTTAAAAGTTCATGCAGGTAAAACTGCTAGTAGCAAGTAGCCCGGTTGATACAGTGGTACGATGGTACTCAACTGCTTTGAAACTGCATTTTGACGCAGTGCTCACCATTGGTTTGGTTCTCACCACACAAGCTAGAACTTGTTGGTGTTGGCTGTCTTATGACTCATTACACTCTTCCTTATGGGAAAAATCTGTGTGGTACTCAGCGTTTTTGGTACTCATCGCACCTCCCGGAACCAATGAATGAAGAGTACCAAGATTCCACTATAATCTATTATTTCAGTATCAGCATGATAAACTGATTTACAGATTAGTATCAAGCAATGATCTGATTGCAAACAGCAGTCTGATGCAATAAACATATAATTATTTCTAAAGGACTAAACAATCCTAGTAACTGCAACCATGTGTATCCTATCCTTTGCCAAAATAATAATAATACCTCATGGTTAAGGATGTTTAAAACGTGTATAGGCAGCTTTGTACAAAACCTACACAAGGAGCCTACAAAAGTATAAAAAATATTGTGAAATTCATATAATTATACTCCAAAATAGGTTTTATTTATTGTAATTTACAAACTAAGGGAAATATGGATAACCTTTAAAAAATATTTCCTTCAGATATACCTGTGAGCCTTCTTCATTATAATGCCTCGCATTTCGAAACATTAACCTCATATCTTCTATCATAGCTTCCTCTCCAGCATATTTGTCACTACGGATATTATATTCTATTATTTTTAAATCCATTGGGTCCAAAATAATTTTGTAATAATCTGGATAGTCTTTTTTGGAAGGTTTCACCATAAACAGCTCACACAGCCTTCGGCCTGTTCCAGGTTCTCGTGCTTCAAGAACAACATTGTATAAGATTTTCATTCGCTGTTTCTTTATATTCTTCTTACTGTTCAGTTTAAAGAGAAAAAGACTATTTTAAACTTGGTCTATGAAACCAGAATCACTTGCTGTTTTCTTCAGTGAAAATCTATTTATTAGATTATATATTATCTAGAGCAGGACTTAAAATTTCAAGTCTAGACCTACTACTAGCCAGGCAAAAACCTTACTCTCCACCAGTTGCCTCACCTCCTGCCCCACCCCCTTAAAAGCTTATGAAATTATTTTTCTTTAGAATAGAGTCAAAAATAATGATTAGAACATTACACACACCTTCAGACGTTCTTCACTAACTTGCACATGACTGTTAAAGCCAGGAGGGCTCATGGATTGGGTAAATGTGGTGAAACTCACTTAACAATGCTCTTGCTTAGCAACCAAAATTTTGGATTCAATTGTGATCATAAGTCAAGGACTATTTCTGCCTTCCTCTGCCATGTAAGGTTTCCTGCTGGAGTAGAGGGTTGGAGTAGATGGCCTCTTAAGGTCCCTTCCACCCCTAAATTGCTGTCCTGTTTCAAAGCATATTGTGGGTTTGTGGTCCTTCCTTTCTCTTCTCTTCTCTTCTCTTCTCTTCTCTTCTCTTCTCTTCTCTCTCCCTTCCTTCCCCTTTGTCTGTTTCTCTCTCTCCCTCCCTCCCTCTCTCTCTCCCTCCTTCAAAGTCCATAGAGAGACAGGGATGCCTGAGAGAAAGTGGCTGGCATCAGCGACCCCAGCCAAAATGCTATCTTCATGAGGGGAGGGTGCAGCGGCTGAAACCGGAGTGTCCAGGGACGCCGCTGAAGGCGCACACGATGTGTGTGTGTTTGTCACTCAGGACTCAGGGAGCCCATGCGCTGCTTGTTTCTTTTCCCTGGAAACTGGAAAACTCCAGTTTCAGCTGCTGCCTCATGAAGATCACATTTTGGCTGGCATCACTGATGCCAGCCACTTTCTCTTGGGTGTCCCGGTCTTGCCATGGACTTGATCAGGCAGCTCCCACGCGGCGCCTCTCAGCTCTCCACGACGGTGCTCATTTTGGGTGCCGCCACTGCTGCTAGGCAAGACACGCACACACGCGCAAGAGAGTGAGAGAGAGGTTGTTCTCCACAACCAATCTTCTGTCACTCGCTCACTCTTGTTTTGGCTTCTGCTGCTGCCTGCGGCAGCCTGAACCTCACCACAAAGGAATTTCCACTCGCATTTGGCGAGCGGGCAAGTGGAAATTTTAAGCCCTGGTCTAGAGTATGTATGAATAAATAAATAAATAAATAAAGTAAAAAGGAGTGACCCAGATTGGATGTTGCAAAGTAAAAAGGTCTAATGGAAAAAGGAAAGGACCAGATATTTAAAGCTTAGTAACCTCTACTGAAATTTTATATCTGTGACTTTCTTGACAGAGTTGATTAGATTTACATTGCCAATTTTTAGAGAAGCAGGTTTCTTTAAACAAAGCTTGCTGTTCTGATATATTAACCCAGAATAGCAATATTAACATTGCATTTCTTTCTTTCTGGGAACAATTACCTTACTTTCTAATTACCTGAAATCATTACTCAGACTTTTAAGAAGCCTCATAATCACTCATGGCATAATAATTTCCTAAGTGGGTTCATTGTAATGCATTCTACATAAAGTTGTCCATGAAGGCCATCTGGAAACTGCAACAGCATGGGCAATTGTAGGCTCACCTCGGCACTTCCATTTTACACTTCTGCTCCACAAGCCACAATGGACCCCAGTGTACTTTTCAGTGGCATTCAAGGTACCAGTCGTTACCTAAAAGTCCCACCTGTCAGATGGGCTCCATCTGACCATTGCACCACCACTGCATGGGACATGGTTATTTGCAAAACCACCCCCTCTTATGGAACCAGTTACACAACTTGCCAAACTTCTGACCATGCTGGCCCTGCTGACCTTTTGTAAAGCATTGAGGGCCTGGATGTGCAACGCCTGGCATTCTTGGGGTGAGATGGCCAGCTGAAAGCTCCATATTGTTTTGTTTAGGTTTGTCCTCAGCGACATTTACTGGTTTTCCTTCACAATTTTTTAAAACTGTTTTAATATGTTGTTAGCCACCCACAGTCACATTTGCGAGATTAGCAGCCACATACATCAACTTAAAGTAATACAATTATTTGTAAGACTTTCATGGCTGCTTTGAAAGCTGTTTTTGTTTATCTGTGTGTCTGTGTTTTTGTACAGAAAATATGTATGTAGCAAAGATGTTGTGCACGTACAAGTATGCATGCTTAGCTTCTGAAGCAATTGTGGCAGATTTTCAAAGAACATAATTATTTTAGTGTTTCTAAGAAAAGTGATTTGTGTCTTTTTTTAAAAACCGAGGACTCTTTCGAATACTTTGCACAGTTCTATAAATTATGCTTCTCAGAATTATGTATTATGTTTAAAAGTAAAGATTGTAAAAAAATTCAACAGGATATAGCAGATAATTAGACTATGCATTTTTTGTCTTAAAGACATTACTGATGAGATACTTGGTGAGAATTATTGAGAGTTAAAGCAAATTACTGTTTTCCCAAACACAGAAATACATACTAGTAGCAAATACCTTTTTCTTTTTGAACTCCCAGCATCTGATGTGGCAGAAGATATCATACTATCTCCATCCTCAATTTCATCTCTTCTAGCTAGGTCTTTCTTCTTTGCCTGAAATGTAACCAATCATAGATCCAATTCACATACTGAATATGCTAAAATCCATGAATATTAAACAGCTACATTCATTCTGCAAGGACAAAAATATCAGTTTCATGCATATGAGGAACAGTTTCCAGTAAAGCATGGGAAATTGTATCATGGAAAATTGGACCTAACTAAATAAACCATTCTAGAACAATTAAGTAAGTAAAAACTTTATGCTTAAAAATAGTAGCACATAATGATTTATTAGTATTAACCAGCATAAGACCACTAAAAGTCCTTTCCTTGAGAAAGTGTGTAATATGATGCTTAGTTAAATATTGGGAACATTTCCATTGCTAAGTAGAGAAAAAAAGATTTTTAAAGACAACAGTTTCTGCCAGTTTAGATAATGAATGAACCAAATAGTAACTCCCCAGAAACTGCAAATTTTACCTGCATAACCTGTTGCATTTTCAAAACTCTCTTATAAATGGCTGAGTTTGGAACATTATAACGCTTTGCATTTTCAAACATCAAGTTTAAATCACATTCCAGATGGTCGAGGGTTTCGTATTCGTGATTCTTCAGTTTTGTTCTGTAGAAAAGACAATCTTTTATCACTGTTGCAAAAAATACTTTTTTTTATAAAGCAGAATTTGGTACTTTAAAATGCAAAATGTTTTTCACCCAATCTCACATTTAATTTCTACTTGAGGGTTTAAAACAGTGATGGTTAACCTTTGCCGGACCAAGTACCCAAAGCATGTGTGCCCAAATGTGCATGTGTGTGCCTGACCCCCCAAAATGCAACACACGCATGCCCCACCCCCCATGCATGCGTTGTGCTGCGCCCACATGCACCCCATCCCCCAAGCATGACAGAGATCCGAAGACCAGCTGGCCAGGGGGAGGCGCATGCACATGCACGGCAGAAATGAGCTGGGGCAACGGCTCACGTGCCCACAGAGAGGGCGCTGCGTGCCACCTCTGGCACACGTGCCATAGGTTCACCATCACAGGACTAGGGTCTTCATTGTTGGATGGTTTAAAAATCAAACAAACAAAAAAATAACATTATTTTGGTATTTATGGTAATGGCATAGTATCTTAGTATATAAAAGAACACTTTTCCTTTCAGTTGTTAAAACAATAAATTTAAAATATGTAAAAATGCAGAATACCAATTTACCTGATCTGCTGCAATGAAATAGGCATTTTGATTTGCTGATAATAATCAGGATATTTTTTCTTTGAGGGCAAATGAAAAAAGGGCTCCGATATAAGTTGACCCTGGTTGTTTCGGCAGTTTCTAACTGTATCATAAAGTTGATAGAGAGGATTGGATGTATCCATAAATGAAGCAATACTTTCAGCTTCAGATTCTCCTTCTTCATAACGTGCAGCAGCTAGGAATGATGAACAGAAAAATATGCTGTTACTGTATTTTTCTCCTTTCCCTGTTCATATGTCTAAATTGACTAAATAGAGCTGAAGTATGAGTTGGATTTAATAATTTTGATGCATAAAATGGCAACGTTTGAGTGTATATCTCATATTAGATATTAGATATACAAAAATAGATGGAATACAAATTTCTTAGCAGACATGAAAAATGCTTCTTCAATGCCTACCAGCTAAAACAGCATCTTCATCACTTTCAGATCCATATTGCAGTGTCATGGTTATTGCTGATAAACGATCGCCTTGGACGGCTCTTTTGTTACTGTGAATTTTTAAAGGAAAGATTGGTAATAAATGAAATATCCCTTATGAGTATATGCATCTACTTTTAAAATAGTAGCTATACTGGTACAGTATAGAAAATACAGGTGGAACGGAACGTTAGCTTTTGCTATGGAAGTTTATTTTTTATTACAAACACAGAATCTCTTTTCTGGGCTTTACAGGAGCTAATGTGAGGTTCTTTTGCCTCTCCAGAAGAAGTCTCACCTAAACTAAATCCGGTTTTCAGCAATAAAGAAGTACATCTATGGAGAACTATTTTTAAACTGATAAGGCACAGAGCAAAATCTATGAGGTTCTCACATGATTGATGCAATGCTCTACAATATTAAAAATCTAGATATTTATTAAATCATAGAAGGTACACTATTTTTGAGAAACTGCTTATTTTGTATGGTATTTTAGGTTATAAATGTCATCCTAAGAGAGGCATTAATCCTAATATGAAACAGTGTATTTTCCCTCTAACATCCTAACTGCCAACTACAATTTATTATATTAAGGGTGTCTATAATAAATTTAACAATGTTCACTTTGTTAATCTACCAACTGATGGAACATAACAACTTTCAAACTAAAACAGATAATCCATCATGCTCTTTTCTTTTGGGTTCAGTGAGCTGGCTAGCAAGACAATTAATCTGACTGAAAACCCCTAATTTCTCCAATATTGGCTCTTTGCACTGACTGAGTCAGTATCAAGCTTGGCTTGTTCAAATTCAGAAAACACAACTATACCAATCCCTTGCAGGGAAACATTTCATGTTTAAATTTGATATGACTTTTTCTATGACACAACCAATAGGTGATTATTGCACATGTTAATCATTCCTGGCAGCTGGCAGGAAAATTCCACAGCATACAGATGATGGTAATTAAAGAAAAGACAACTTTCTCAAAGCAATCTGGAGAGAGCACTATTGGCTTTTTAATTACAATTTAAAAATCCAGTCATCTACCAGCAAAAAAATAATAATAAGCAAACAAACAATAATTGGAGCATTTGGGAGTCCTGAAGCTACACGACTAGAAGCTGGTACAGATTAACCTTCTCTTGTGGTAGCTAGATAGTGAGCTCATTCAGAATATTTAAAGGAAACTGAGGCCTACAATACATGAACCATGCATCCATCTATTATTTAACTCTTTTATATAGCCACCCGTCTTATATTAAACTCTGGGCAGTTCCTAACTAACAAATATAACTTTGATAATAAAGTAACATAATACATTGTCTATTAAAACCATAAATATTTATAATGATGGAAGTTACCAAATGAGGCCATACTTCTAGGTTTTTAAAATAAATGCTTACTTTTTGCTACATACATATAAAGCTAACAATTAATATTTAAAAGGTAAACCAACCTGTTGAAAATATTAACCGATTGAACTATATCTAGATACTAAGGACTCACCGGTAATATCTATTAGCAGAATTTCTTTCATCAACAACACTGCCTTTACCCTGTGACGAAGGACTTGTGAGCTTGGAAGCAGTCAGATTTGTAGTTCTTAATGGAGAAAAAAATAAGGCACAGACAATGAAAAAAAGAAATCCAGCAAAAAGCCAAGATAATACACAATTAAGATTCAGCTTTTACAGAAATCACTAAACAGATAAGTATATGGTTGAATATTACTGAGGTTTGTAAAATCAAAACATTTTAGGCATAATAATAGGGCTATTTTTAAAGTTAAATTATTCCATCTACTGGAAATAAATCCACTTGATTTCAGAGTCAAGTATGCATGGAAAAACAGTAGCCTCAGTTTTAAGTTATTAAAGACAAATGATAAAAAAACCACATTGAGATCAATTTTAAAACAAATTCTGCAATATAGAAATAACCAAAGCCTGCTATTTCAGTTCATAAAACATAAAGATAAAAGCTAATGAACAATTTTTCATGTATTCAAATGTGTTCAACAATTAGGCAGAAATACTAAATTCTAAAATGTTGCATTTTTTTTGCTGCTCTCATTCACAATGTAACTTAATAACTCAACTTGGGCTATATAATATAAACCAGTTTTTCTCAACCTTAGTAAACGTTGTATGAATTTCAATTCCCAGAATTACCCAGCTAGAATATATGGAAAAATCTAGACATAAATTCGCTAAGAAAGTTGAAACCTATGAAAAGTGGACAGATTAAGAATGTGTCTGTTGAAAGAGATGCATTTCAACATATGAGAGCAGAAGCAAATTATTAAAACAGCCATATTGTCTGACAGGTTTATGCAATGTGATGGTCCTATACATTGTAGACACCTCATTTGAATGCTATGGATAGCCCTAATAATATGATGATTTAATATTCCATGATTCCTATTTTTTTTAAATCAAAACTTTACTATCCTTGAACTGCAGATTAAATAAATCAAATTAAGAAGCATGTGGTGTCATGTCTGCTTAATATAACCTTAAATCAGATCTTGCATCAGATCATAATACTATGGCATATTCTTTAATATACATTTTTAAGAACTTCACTATTTCTCAACAATTCAGTGCTATGGATAATTTTAATATTTAACACATAAAACTTAAAATTTTAACTAAGAAAGAAAATATCAATACCTTTCTATGTTTCTATTCTGCTTACAATACCTGACCCGGAGACTTGATTTAGTTAGTTCTGAATGCTCAATTTCTGCCTTTTTCATATTAAATATTTTCTTTATTGCATTTGCATCCTGTTAAAGGAAGTAAAAAAGGAATCTTTAAATAAAGTTTTAAAAATAATATTAGAAATCAAAATAACAAACAAGTTTGGCTAAAACTGGGCTTTGATTCAAATTGTGGCATATTGGCCCAAACATTCCTAAATATCAACCTAGTCATTAGTATGTAATGCTGCAAGTGGCATGTACTCTATTAAAGTTGATACGATTCATTGATAAAAAAATATTATGTGAAAGCCATAATCATATTTATATATATTTAAAAATAAGGTCCACTATCATTTATTTTTTTAAATTAAATTAAATTTATTTTAATTAAGCATGTAGAAATGTATTTAAAAACTTGTAACAGGAATCAAACATTAATCTTTTTTTCTACATTAAGCAAATAACTCTTTTAACCAACCTTGAATACTTGAGATCCTGGTTCATTATAAGTTTTGGCATTTTTAACTAATAGATCTATATCCTTGGTCATTGCATGAATGCTTTTATAGCTTCCGTTCTACAAATAAAAGTAGATTAAAAAATTGAAAGTTTGTTTTCATATTTCATAAGTATAATTTAAAATTTTGCTCTTAGAACTTCAGAGTTTTCCTGTCATTTACATAATTTATACAAACATTATGGTAAAGTAGTATATACTTAGAAACAAAAGCACCCTATATAAAAATATTTTTACCATATAAATAAAAGGGAAAAAAATAAACAATTTAAGAAAAAATGTCACATGGTCTCTAAATAAGTTCTTTCAAAAATGAGAAAACAATGGTAGAAACAATCTCTAAGCTAATTTTGTCCAATTTTTGTAAATTTTTACAACAGGTCAGTGGATTAATCCATACCAATAGAGTAAACATTTCCACAATTTATAATATACTTTTAAAACTCAGTACATTAATCTAAGAAAGCTATAACCTAAAGACAAATGTGTTGCTTTAAATTTCATTACTCCAAACATTTCTATTCAAAACTGCTTCACCTTCTGGATATTCACTATGTTCAAGACAATATAGCCAAATTTATACTGCACCTGTATCCGTTGAGCGATGGTCTTCAAATCTATGGGCTCTTTAATTATTGCATAATAATCAGGATATTGCTGAAAGTTCAAAAAAGAAATCCAAGTGATGCCATGTGAAATGTAACATTGATCAATTAACTATCCTATGTCCTATAAAGCTTTTCTATCTCAACTTCACCAGTTGTTGAAGGTTATAAAGGAAATGAGGATTGGGTAAGAATAGTTAAGATATGCAGATTTATTGGAATAAACTACAGATGATATCAAATTAAAATCTAGAGGGGAACTAACATTAAAAGGTTTCAATTGTCAATTATTTTTGTATTTGTAACTCACAGAGAGATTTAAAGCTGACAAGAAATTGCATGGGTTTGAAAATGATAACACTACTGTTGAAATGGAACTGTGTAAAAATTATGAATACCTTATTGCTAAAATGTATACACTTTTGTTAAAATCAGGAATAGAAGATGAATTAGTTAAAAGTTGCATGATAAATTGAGCAAAAAATGTTCAATATATTAACTAATGTGGGAAAACATGTGGCTAAGGAAACTGAAATGTATGTTATGTTATAACCTGAAAGACAATTTTTATGAAATTATAAATACATAATACTTATCCCCAGACAAATTGACTAAAATGTATAAAAGATCTCCACATAGTTGCTGGAAGTATAAAACCCTTATATCACCTTTTGCTGTCTTGCAAAAGAGCTAAACAATATTGGATGAAATTAGTAATGTAATTAAAAAATCTTGAAAATTAATTCACAATTCAATTCACTTTTTGTTAGGGTTTATGGATAAAATTATGGAAAAATCACATGGTGTTTTAAATAACAGCAGCACAACTTTTATATGCCCAACATTGGAAAGATCCTATGATACCTACAATGAAGAAATAATTAATAAAGATGACAGAACTGGCAATGATGGTGGCTAAGTTAAAATGGACATTATATTACAGCATAGTTTTAAACTAACAATCAAAAGTTATCTTATTTATTTAGAAGAAGTTGGAAGTCATTCTTTATATATATTTTCATTGTCCTTTCTTTTTCTTTATACCTCTTTGCATTTCTATCCCTATTCTCTTTTTGTTATTTATATCTTCTCTTGATTGTTACTTTATGTTGTTTTTATCCATATGCTAATAAAATTTCATATAATTAAGAAATATAAAAAAATGAAAAAAGAAAGAAAAAAAGCATGCAACAGGAAAATGGTGTTTGCAGAGTTCCCCCCCCCCCATGGAATGTTTTTCTATTTTCTGTCTCAATTCAAGATGTGCTTTTTATGTTCAGATTTTACTTCTACTAATAGTCTTGTACTGAAATTTTTCAATAAACTGTATCATCATTATCATCATTTATTGTTACTCACCACTTTAGAGGGAAGCTTCTGAAAAAGTTCACTAATAAGGTGGCCTGATGGATTTGTAGCTACAACTACTGCTTCAAGAAGTTGTTCAAGAATTTCTTTTAAATAACCTGGAGAAGACTGATACAAATATAATCCTGTAAGGCAATTTGCATGATGGAGTAGGAGTAAATGTAAATATTAAAAAATGTTACTAATTCAGTAATGCATGCTTTGGCTTGGCCATGGGCCAATACAATTACAATGGGTATTATAGTGAATCAGTTATACTTTTTGGCAAGTATCATTTTTTATACTTACTATTTCAGAAATAGTCCCTTGATTGTCATGGCCTTCATCCTCATCTTCGTCGTCATCAGCGTCTCCCTTCTGAACAAATTCATTTTTTGTCCGTAGATATAAATCCCACAATTTGCAAGCAGCCTTATATTCAGGAGAGTCTGGCTGTGTAACAGAATCAAAACAAGTTGACAAGTCAACAAGGATATTTTTAATTAAAATAGGAAAGGTGGTTTGGATCCAGAATGGGGGCACTTGCATGCATACATACATACATAATTTCCTAAATCCTAAATATATATTTTAAATAAATCAGTTATAGTATTAATATCAGATAGAATAACTGTCATTAACTGTAATTATATTACAAATGAGAATAAAAGCTACTTTGTCTAATTATCACCTTTGAGAGGCTTGAAATGACCTTTTCCACCTACTTACTTATATATAAATCAGTGTTAGAAAATATAACCCATGACTTTCAAAACAAAGCACTATCACCTTATAATAGGATTTTGCATTATTAAACAGCAGTTGGAAGTCAGCAGTTAAGACGTTCACATCATCATATTCCTCCATTTTTAACTTTTGTTGGATCTTCATTAAATCAATAGGCTGGGAAACTACTTCATAGTAATCTGGCTGATTTCTGTTTTAATAACATTGAAAATGCAATTAACATAAAATTCACAGTGCCTCGCAACAGATGTTAAAATATATACTCTAGATTATTCTACTCAAAAGCTAGAATAGTTTTGTCAATTATATCAACAGTTACATCAGCATAATAACAAAATAATGGATTTCTAATTTCAGCAATGTTCCCAAAGCTATTTTTATTACAGGAAGTCCTCATTTAACAACTGGGAGTGGCAACTGCACCGCTAAGCAACACAATTAAGTAAAACATGTTTTTTAAAATATTTTTTTATTAAATGTATTTTAACCTTAAAAACATGTTCACTCGTTAGAGCATTTCTGTATCGACATCACTTATATTAACATAATTAACATATTTTCTAGTTATATATATATTACCATTCTATGTATTATATCTTTTAATTATTTATTTTTAAATCACACTAATAGTTATAGATACACTATTTTCTCACTTTAATAAAGATACATTATATATTCCTTATATAGCAGTTTTATGTCTAACCAAGTTTTATAATATTCTGTTTCTTCTTTATCCTTTAATTCCATAGTTAACTTATTCATCTCTACCCATTCAAGTACCTTTCTTATTATCATTACGTCAGAGGAAGTGTTGTTTTGTTCCCAGTTTTGAGTAAGAACTATTCTAGCTGCAGCAATTATATGAATTATTATATATTGACATTTTTACATACATTTCCTCTAATTATACCCAGTAAAAATAATTCAGGTTTCAGTTCAATTTTTTGTTTTGTAATTTCTTCCAGCCATTTCCTGACTGTGGGCAGGTCCACCCCATGTGATAAAAGTTTCTTAAAATGCCATGTTATTAACAATCTTACAATCTTATTTCTGCCATAGTTGCTAAATAATTTTTCCCTAAGTCATCACATGACTGCGACTTTCAAATTTACAGCTGGTTTCTCCACTGACTCTGCTTGCTGAAAACTGGCTGTGACGGTTGCATATGGCAATTATTTGACCACAGGACACTATGATGGTTGAAAATATATGCCAGTTACCAAAGTTCCCAATTCCTGATCATGTGATTGCTGGCATGCTGCAATGGTCTTTAAGTATAAGGGCTAGTTGTAAAGATACCAAGGAAAATTTGCTGGATCTCATTTCCTTCCTAAGGCTTGCAAAAGCCTCCTGCAAGGCTTAACTGAATTCTCATAAGAGGTATGAAATATGAAAAGAGGGATCTGTCATTAGTATTTTTGCACCGAACATATCTTCATGTATTATATTTATAACCCTTACATCTGTTGAAATGAAACAACAAAACAGTTCCTTCTTTTTATGTATTTAAGTAACTTGATCATCCAATTACAAATAAAATTTTGAGTTTAAAAATGGATTCTGGGTTTTTGAGTTGGAAGTTATTTTGATTTTTGATTTTTGACTTTGAATTATATCGTAATATCTATTAAATCCCTGTGAACCGCCCCAAGTCTTTGGAGATGCGGCGGTATATAAATCTAAACAATAAAATAAAATAAATAAAAATAAAAACATAAATACTAGGAGTGCATCTATCTTCTTCTTTTGAACCATTTTGATCATGGAACTCCTTCAAACATCCTGCACTAAGTACAAAACAGGTTGGTTGAAGTTTGAAAAACTTCTAAAATGCTCCCAAAAGCTTTCTTGATGCTCCAAACAGCATTTTTGCAGTTACAGCTAGACATTTCACAAAGTTTTGCACTTTCTTTATAGCAAATTGTTTTACATACTCTTCATAGATACTAAAACACTAAAATATATACACTGGACTACTTATCAATCAACATCTCAAGCTTACCGTCTTTTGGGGGCCCTAATGAACAGTTCACATAAAAGCCTTCCTTGTTCATCTTTGTAATCTCTGATTGTGTTGTATAATTCATGGCAAACAGCAATCTAAAATAGTAGAGCAACAGAAAAAAATAAAATACATTTGCAGTGATATTGAGTATCTATATAACACTATACTTCTGGACTTCCGCTTCCGTTGCGATTTGGAGCAGCGAAGCCTCGCTGCTCTCGGCCCGTCACTTCGGAGGGCCCCGAGGGAGCACAGATAAGCTTCTAGAGCCCGTCTGCCGAAAGGGCGGCTTCTGGGTGCCCCCCAAGGCGACCTGATCGCGGGGGGCCAGTCCCAGTTCGCCCCAGGCTCCGAGGGTGGATGAGATGCCAGACACGAGTCATGGCATCGCAGCAGCGGTGGCGAGGAGCGTTCTTCTGAATGTGCAGAGTGAGAGGTGAGAGAGGCGAAAGAGTGAAAGGTGAGATGAAGAAAAACTGTTTTTTGGAAAGTTGGTTGCCAATTTGGAGAATTTTAAGTGTTTGACTAATTTGGACTGCGAGAAGAAAGGAGAGGGGGAGGAGGATCCCCCCCCTCATTTCGGATTGCAGTTTATAATGAGGCTTTTTTCTTCTGCATGGTTGGAGATGTGAAAGATTAGATTTACTGAGTATTATCGTTTATCATACAAAGGATATGGATTATGACTTTGATAAAGACTTTTGCAAGATGGAAAAAATTGGCTGTTTGTGCCTCA
>JANHFP010002068.1:33850-49307 GCA_032468135.1 Calamaria suluensis | reverse complement strand
ATGGAGGCCAAAAAATTCACCCACTTTTAGGAGGGGAAGTGTGTCTTATACTCCAAAAAATACAGTATTTTGCAAGGATGGAGCATTATAAGTGATGTTGATATAAAATACTTCGTTAATTTCTTTTTTGCATCTCCTACCTTTATTTTTTAATTTATTCCCTCTCAATTGTTTGCATTTTACTTCATGCCGTAAAAGACAATATTGTCATGAGTATTTTTTATATGGAGATAATCCTTTTACAATTTTTTCATGTAGGAAAAAGAGTACACAGAATAGCCCATTTAAAATAATACTCAGTCAGCCTACTATCTAAAAGGGCATTGTCATTTATTCTAATTCCTTATATCAAATTATTTTCTGAACATTCCATAAATAAAATAGCCAATACTCTTATTATAAAAATAATATTTTGTTGCTACAGGTCCATTAACTGAACTGCCATTCTTTTTCTATTAGTTATATAGTTGTGCTGAACAGTACAACAATTGTTTACCTGACTTTAGGTTACAATGCTTTCAGTATTTTAAATAAACTGTCAATATAGTTACAATTATTACAACATAACAGTTTTTCTATCTGACTTAAGTATATCAGCTCAATCAATGAACTGCTAAAGTTCATATCAAGAACAAAATGGTATTTTTCATATATAAAACATGCCTTTTAAGTTATAATTTCTGGATAGAATGAAATGAAAAAAATCTATATTTATCAAAAGCATGAAAATAGTATCTGTACTATTCTATAAAAATAATGATTATTCTACTGTTAAATGAAAACAGCTATCTATCACTTCCTGGTTAAGCTACCCATTTCCTTTCGGAGTAGATAATTCTAATTTCCAAAAATATACTGTTGATCTGAAAAAAAGTTCTGTGCAACTTGAAAGCTTGTTAATATGCCAGACAAATCTGCCTCTTTGGATGTTATCAATATGCTAAAAAAAACACAATGAAGTTCTCTTCTGACAATTAGTTTTTCAAAATTTATTTTGACAAGTGGATAATTAAGATATTGAGGGCTCTTTGTTGTTCTCTGAGCTTGCTTGTTTTCTTGCAGACCTTTCATTAGTCAAACTAAGTAACATCACTAGTTTTGGTAATGAAACCTCTGAAGAAAACAAGCTAGCTCAAAGAGCACCAAGGAGCCCTTATTTCAACCCTGAGCTACATGCATTCTCCTTTATTATTTAAGACAGACTCAACAGAATGGCATATTTTCACTGGCTATGCAAAATGAGAAATATATAACTCCTTAAATGTAGAAATAAATAAACTTTGGACATTTCAAAATATTGGTAATTAGATGAATAACTAAACTTTCAGTACACTATTAAGCTTTTCAACATCTTTAAATAAAGGAAATATTAAACGACAACCAATTTTTCACTTGACCCTAGGTTCTTTTTAGCTGTTATAATTTGCATAATTCCTGTCCCTTTCTGCAGTATCTGTGGCTGGGTTCATGCAATATGCTAAATTCAAATTGACACCTGTTGTGGCCACATATATATATTATATATATAAAATTTGCTCACACAGGCAGAAACCCGGGCTGATGATGATGATGAGCGAGATCTCATCAAAACATTGCCATAATATACAAAATCCTACACGGAAAAAGACCCAAATAAACCAAAACCTGCATATAACAATATATATATATATTGTTATGTGTTATATGTTATGTGGCCACAACAGGTGTTAATTTATCTATAAACCGTATTACGGTTTACCATGTTAAATCAACAGATTACCATATCCCCAGCACACTGTTATGAATCCAGCTTCAGAAACAGTACCCGTCTTTCAGATATTTAAAAGGCCATGCTTTTAAAGAAACTATAATTTGTATTTTAGGAGAAAGTTTCACCGCGGAAAAACATAGGCATCTGTTTATGCCTCAATGCGGAGAACTGGACGGGAGAGAGGGATTCAGTCAAAAGGAGTGATTACTTTTGACAAGCGTCGCGGGCTCTGGACTGGGGCGAAAACTTCAAATCGTTTCTCCAGCTTAGCATAGATGCCTCTCCTGTTAACTGCTTTTGAAATGTTGGGGTGTATATATTGTTTAGTCTCCAAAACGTGCTGACGAGGGAAAAAGAGAACCCGGAAAACAGATAAAATCACCCACAATTTGCTGGGAAGAACCCACCAGAAACAGCGGGGGAAGACTCTCGGGGGACGGGGGACGGACGGACGGGGGACCCGGGGAGAGAGAAGAGGGTTAGTAGGTCAGGGGCAGCCCGGGGGGGGCTGGTGGGGAGGGCCGATCTCTTTCCCCCTCGGGAGAGACGGGAAGGCCGGTCAGAAGCGGGCAGAGACCCAAAGAGGGACCAGAAGGGAGGCGAGCAGTCCCGAGTCCTCGGGCAGTAGAGGCGCAGGGACCGCGGTGTGGGCTTCGGCGAAACAATCTCGCCCAGCAGCTCCGGAGGAGCCACACAAAGGGGACGCGCCGCGGCCTCCTGTCTTCCCTTCCCCGCCACCGCCGCTTAATTTTTCCGGAGCCGAGCCAAGCCCGGCCCCTCGCCCTGAACTTACCCAGCCAGCCCCGCTGCTGCTGCTGCTAATCCTCCGCCTCCTGCAGCCGCGGCCGCGCTCAGTCCCCGTCGCCGCCACTGCCCCCCGCGCCGTCGGCGTTGCCGCCACTGTTGCCGCTCACTTCGCTCGCTCCCAAGCGATCCCGCCGCTGTCGCAAAGCCAAGGCGCTCCGGCCGCCAAGCGAGGGCTCGGGGAGCGACAGCCAGGCCGCGGCGCTTTACGGCAGCCTTTCGGCGAGGTTCTCTCTCTCTCCCACGTGGACCGCTCAGAAGGAAGAAAGGAGAGTCGCGGCCGCCCGCCATGAAGCGACCCAGTGAGTAGCGCAGCTGCTATGATTGGGGTGGGGTGGCGGTAATGGAAGTCGGCCGGTTGGAGAGACGCGGGGGAAGGAGCTCCGTAGTGGCGTGTCTCTCCTGGGCCTTTGCTTCGCCAGCCGTCCCGGCCAAAAGCGATCCGGAATCGGGAGGGCCGCTCGTCCTCCGCAAGTAATGAAATGTTCTGGACAGGCTCCTGCGATCTCAGGCCCACGCGACCCATCCTGACGTTCTCCAGATGCCTTGTTCTCCCCTTCCGTAGCCAGCATGGCGCACGAGAGTGCTGGAGGTTTGGAGAACAGCCTGTTTGTGGGGTAACATGGCTTGCTGTCCGTGGAGGCTTTTCCGCTCATCCATCGCGTGGTTTGTCCCAAAGGTACTGCTGTTCTCAAAGGTGTTTCAGTTTCAGAGTTGGGTGAGAAACTAAACGTTTTCAAGAGTTGGGGAAAAAAAAAACAATCCAAGAAAGTCCCGTTGCCTTTTGAACAGCGGAACCTTTGAGACCAAACCATGGGCCGAATGAGTGAAAAGCCTCCATGGACAGCAAGCCACGTGACCGACAACCTTTTCCAATCTCCAGCCCTCATGGGAAGAAACTTCTACAGTTTCATAATTGAATGAGGAGAGAAACGTTTTCAAGAGGAAAAAACAAAAAGTCCAGTTGCCAGTGGGATAACATGGCTTGACTGCATCATTTTGTGATTATGTATTTTATATCTCGATTATGGCTGTACACCGCCCCTAGTCCGTGAGGAGAGGGGCGGTATAGAAATTTAATAAATAAATAAATAAATCATCCTCCCCCCCCCCAAAGCTGATGCAAAATTAAGTAGCTAGAAGCAAAGGGAAATTCTAAGCAGAGTCTAGAAATGCAGCCCCATTGGCACTTATCTTGCTTTTCTTGTGCTCTCAAACAGATGAGTTAATTAATTTTGCACTTATCTTGCTTTTCTTGTGTTCTCAAACAGATGAGTTAATTAATTTTCTACTCGTACTGGTGAGTTCTGGTTGTTTAAAAATGCTCAATAGTGGGAAAGCTTACAATCTTAAAACCTATATAATGGAGAAAATCATTGGGGAAAATCAAGGATTTTGTATACTATGTCGGCCAACTATTTATCTGTTACTTTAATGACCACAGACAATAAGCATTTGGGACTAATCTAAAATACTCAATGAGACTTAAATTTTAAGTACTGTGGAGTGAGAAAGATTACATTCCTAATCATATTCTGTGTTCTTATAATGGCAGAATAAAAATTCTAATATTACCTAAGTATTCTGGGTCTGTTCAGACATTTTCTTTCCTATTTATTAAATTATGTTTCTAGATTCAAAGTTGTGGAAAAATAGTGTGGCACACATTTCATTTGTCTGATATATGGTGATAGAATTTTAACTTTTTGCATTTTTGCCTTTCAGAGTTAAAGAAAGCTAGTAAGCGCATGACCTGCCACAAACGGTATAAAATACAGAAAAAGGTAAATGTGTATTTTGAATGAATTCCTGCTTAAAACAAGTATGGATTTTGCTGTTCCTATTGTGTATTCCAGTTGTCTGTCCTAGCTTACAATCAGAACAGCTGTTCACTATAGGGAGGAAAGGTTATTTGAATTCTTTTATGAGAAGTATGGAAAGAACAAAGTTCATGTTATAATTAATTCTTCATTGGTATAATTCTTGCTTCAAAAATGTTCAATTCAACATTCTTTAATTTCCATTCTTCTTGAATTTAATGATCCTTTTTGTCATCATCAGTTGTTCTGTTATCTTCAGAAAGAAGTAGAAAAGTGACATGCTTTCTTTACAACCTATTTTTGTTATAATGTTAAATAACGTTGCAGAATTGTTTTAAAACAGAAGTTCCATTATTTTTGGCTCACAACACAGTAGTCAACAAATGTTGAGTATCTTTGTGTTCCCCTCAAAAATGTAAAATACCCTACAATGCCCCAATGAATTTGCTGGGATACCTTGGTGCAGTTTGGAACCATACAATTTTAAACTAATGTTTTTAGAATTGATTAGGAATAAGATATTATTATAGTTTATGTCGTACTTTTGATAAAGAATAGAAAGAAGGACTGTACAAGTAAAGTTTCAAAGCTCCAAAAATCAGAATAAAATTAGTATTTTGTTTAGCATCCATAGCTGACTCAAAATAGCAAAGATAAGGTACACTTTGATCCAAATTTGTGTGCCTTCTATTTTCATTGAAAGATATGCTCCTATACAATTTTTGCTACATTTGTGTTCTAATAATTAATTGCTCGCCATATTTATTAAAATATGTCCTTTGGAAGCTAAGAATATGTAGCAGAGAAAGTGTTGAAGTATTTATATAAAGAGGAAAGAGGGATAAAAAAAATCCATAGTAGTAAAAGATGGCTACTGTTTTTATAGGTACGAGAACACAATAAAAAACTTCGAAAAGAAGCCAAGAAACATAAACACAAGAAGCCAAAGAAAGATCCTGGAGTTCCCAATAGTGCCCCATTTAAAGAAGAGATTCTTCGGGAAGCTGAACATAGGAAGCAACAGGTAAAACAACTTAAACTTTGGTGTGTAGCCATATAAAATTGGACAATGAACCATTTTTTATTAAAAGCAGAACTGATATTTTCTGAGCTCCTATCAGGAGTTTTAAAACCATTATTCCATGTTTTCTGGGATTACAGAAAAAAAATAATATGTAGTTTTGTATATCCATCTATATCTGCTAAGATTACTAAATCATCTGCCACATGTCATGCAGTGCATAATGTATAAAGTCCTGTACAATAAAATGCAGTAACCAGGTAAACATTAGAATGGCCATAATTAGTTTTAAAGCAAGGTCAGGAGGGTCCTAATTGTCATAGTGTATAAGAACATTTGTATATTTTGTACTAATAGCGTGAAGAATTGAAACAGAAGCAAAAACTTGCTCGTCAGAAGGAACTAGAAAAGAAACGCAACCAAGAAGCAACTAAAAAGGATGCTGTTGATGAGGTATGAATTTTTAGGAAAGCACTACATTCAGGTTGTGCTGGTCAGTGGAGATGAATATTTCATTAACTTGAAAAATTACATTGATTTATTTCAGAATAATTGTATCCCGAAGCTCTGCATTTTTACTTGTGTATCTAGTCATGGTGTGGGCGACCTAGCCTATGGCTACTCTAGAGCGAAGATCTACAAGGCCCTCCCCTCTTCCCTATGTTGTTTAGTATCTATTTGAAAATGCTATGGCAGATCGTTATTCAGTTTGGAGTATGGTATTAATGCACTGATTCTATTGAAGTCTTGAACCAGTACCTGCAGGCTATAGGGACTAAGTGAGGAAAACCAAGCTCAGATTATATCTAGCAAAATGGAGATGCTAGTTGTGTAAGCATCTTGACTGTCTGGAAATATTGTGTCCATGATTGTTCTAGTTGGGTGCTATTCTAGTTAGGTATTATGTCCCATGATTGTTCTAGAAGGAGCACATCTGACAATTGAGAATCCCCCTTGATTTTTTGGTCAGGGACCTTTGTTCAGCTTCAATGATGCACAAGTGACCCCCTGTTCTGAACCAGGAAGTCTTAGTGATACTAACTCATAGCTTGATCACCACATGATAGGATTCCCACAATACACTCTATATGGTACTGCCTTTACAGACAATGTGCTACAACTGGTGCAGAATATAGTAAATGGACAACTTATACTGAAGATCCATAATTGCAGAGTGGCCTCTCTTCTGCACTTGCTGCTCTGTTTGCCAATAGATTTTGGAACCTAATGCAAAATACTGGTTATTGCAGATAAAACTTTATTCAATGTTTACTGCATTATGTCAGGTATTTGCTTACTATGATACTCTTTTAATATCTAGATGGGATCTACTTAAGGCTCTATCCCTATGGAAAGTAATGGGAAAAGGAATAAGCCAAAAGGCAGGTCATCTCTAATAACCCACTGCTCCCCAGGGATGCTGGGTCCCTTTCCCTTTGCTGTTTCAGAAGACACTGAAAAAAACATTCTATTTCAGCAGATTTTTGGCCCCAATGAGGAATTGTGGGTAACCATGTAGTTTTACATTTTAGGCTGCTTCTTCAATGAATTTAAAAGTATTTTAGTTGGACTGGTAGTATATTCTGTTTTGCCCACTGCCAAGTGCCTGGATTAGGAGGGTATGTAAATGCTGTATATTAAAGAAGGAACTTTTATCATTTCTCCCCCCTATTATAAGTGATACTGGTTTTCTAATTTCTAAATGTTGTTTTTTTTCCATTTATTTGTAGAAATCAACTACAAAGCAAAACACAAAAACTAAACAGCAGATCCAAAAAAATTCAAAGAAATCGTTTTGTGAGGAGTTAAAAACGGTGAGAAAGTTTTTCAGATAAAAGAAATGCTATATATTTATTTTATTTTTTAAAAAGAGGTATTAGTTTGACAACTCACAATAGCTTAAGAATTGCTTAATGAAGATCTTCAGTATCTTAAGTCTTAACATTAGGTGTATGGAAATGTTTCTTTTCTTATAATATCTAGAAGTTTTAGTTGCTTTATAAATTTGTGAAATCATAAATTATATTTCTTACCTGACAATAGTAATTTGAACTATTCATTATTGCATCCAGTATAACCTCTTGCTGGTGATTGGCAAAATATCATCCTCTCTACTTCATTTTTGTGTCCTCCTTCCTCCTATCTTAGAGCAGATGGAGGATTTAGGGAAAGAGCTCAAGGGGAATTCCCCAACCTGAGCAGAATACAATTTTTTCCCTACATACTGCTTTTCAGTATATTCAAAAGACAAAAGAAGTGATAAAAGTATTCTAGATATATTCCAAGCTATTTTCTTTCCGTTTTATTAAGTTTTGAACATGTCCATATTTAATAAAGCTATTTGCAGTTACCTTTAGCTGTATATTTAAATGTTCCCAACCATTTTTTTAGCATGGTTTCCACTAAGAATGCTGTGAGTTTGAGACGGTTCTGAAAGGAATCCTCAGCGAATGTTGTATTCAGTTTGTTGGAGAACCTTATTTTAAGTCCATTTGAATTACTTTTAAATTAGCTTGATACCAAAATAGTACCAGGAATGCCATGACTCAGAAGCTTTCAAATGTAAATTAGTCTTATGGCCTCAAATGCCATATTGTTCTTTATTACTCTTTAGGTAATTGAGGCTTCAGATGTCATACTTGAAATCTTGGATGCTAGAGATCCTCTAGGCTGTAGGTGTCCACAGGTTGAACAATTTATTGCTCAATCTGAGGGAAGAAAAAAAATACTTTTGGTTTTAAATAAAATTGGTAAGTAAAATGAGTAATTTTTTTACATACACTTTTCAGTTCTATTCATAGGCCAATAAAGTCCAGTGATTTGAAGATCTTGTGTGAAATTTAGAAATGGAGATAGGAGACTTGCCCATTTTTCTTAAATACTAGTAGAGGCTGGCTTGTATTTAAGCTTTAGAGTTTGACTGCGCTGTTGATTAACATTATCATTTAAATAATTCTTAAGTAGGATGTGAGCTATGAGGAGGCTATAAAACATGCTGACCTGCATCTGGAGACTGTCAGATCCAACTCTGAGCTCACTCTTCCTGCTAAGGAGGAATAGCTGATTCTAGTCATTCTCATCCTGTATGTTTAGAAACAGCTAGATTCCACCCACACAGTGTTTAGATCTTGTGAAAATCTTCCCAAGCATTTTGCCTTCTAAGCTGCTGGCGGGCACACAGGGTGTTATTCCCATTTAATGTGACCCTGTGTTGAAAGAAACTGAAATAAAACTGACTCTGAAAAGGCTTTTAGTGAAGTATTGATTACACCATGCTTAATTCTGTTCTGAATTTAAACCTGAAAATTGTATTGATCTGCCTGGATGTATACTTTTGGTTAGCTGGAGAATTTAGAATTGCCTCTGGATTTACCTATATAGCCGTGTACATCCTCTGTAACATGATACCTTTTCTTAACTACTAAATTTGCAGTGTTGTGCATAACAAATAATCTATTCTATGTTAATCAAGCAGTCATGTGTGAAATAGCAACTATTTTGGCTGCTGGGTGTTATTTTTATCTTCATAAAATGTGTTGATTGTCCAATAAAATTATTTAATAGGCTTTACTGGTTCTGTATTTTTCAAGATCTATAGCTATAGTTATTCATTTTAATAGGTTCATGCTGGGCAGCTTCATGAACTAAATAATGTGCCTCATAATACTTTTGAGAAATATGGCTAAATAAACAGAATCTTATCATTGCACCAGTCAGTTTCATTTGAACAGATTGTTAATGATTATGGGTATTTGGGACTTTCAATGTGAAAGGAACAGAAATAATGGGATCCACAAGTCTTAGATATTTATTTCTATTTTAAAATTGCATCAGAATAGGACATGGAATACTTATTGCAGTTAATTAATTACTTGCAGTAATAATTTCTTACTGCAAGTAGGCGCAAGTGTTCTCTATATGATATACATCTAATAATCCTCCCAAGACTTTAGAGAACAACAGATTATATAATAGTTTTCAGTATTTAGTGCAGCGGTCTTCAAACTCGGCAGCTTTAAGACTTGTGGACTTCAACTCCCAGAAATCTGAGATTCTACAAGTCTTAAAGCTGCCAAGTTTGAAGACCTCTGATTTAATGAGTAGCTCACAAATGTTGATGCCATAATGATCATAACTCAGTGATCTAATGATCATAACTAGATTTAACCCTGAAAAGGTAGGATGAATTTGGTAGAACCTTTTCTGACTAACAGATTTTATTAAAAAGCAGAGGGTTTTGTGAGCTACAACTTACTTCATTTTGATACCTTTTAATAAAATTTGTTAGTTGGGAAATGGGCTGCCAGGTACCTTTTGATTTTTTTCTCCATAGACTAACACACTTCTCTTACTCAATGTTTGAATTATTTTTATAGCAAGTGTCTGCATGTTTTTCCTCCAGATCTTATACCAAAAGAAAACTTAGAGAATTGGTTAAATTATTTAAATAAAGATCTTCCAACTATTGCTTTTAAAGCTGCAATGCAGATAAAAGACAGAACTGTGGTAAGAACATATTTTCCTGTCTTCTGTAATACTACCCAATCTGTTTTTATAATTTTATATGCATATAAAAGACTAAAGATAATACAAAATCTCCTGTTTAATAAATGATTAAATTAGTATTCCTGAAGATACAGTGATCATATATTCTATAGAGGTAAGCATGCATAGATTGTATTGCCATGATCATATTATTCTAGAAAATCCTCTAATTAGGCCATTTAGACTACTGAATGCAACACAATTTTTATACAGGAAACTAAGTATTTCAATTCAAAAGAGTCATTGAAAGATTGATTATACTATGATACTACTATTATTGTTAGATATAAAAAAGTTTATTTTCATTTGAAATAAGCAAGGGTGCTAATATTGACCCGACAAAAGGTAGTAGTTGTGCTTGCTTCCTCAGTTCCCTTCGTAATAACCAAAATAATTTAACTAGAAAACTCTGTTGGGAACCTCTAGTGCTAAAAAGCATTCACGTTTTCCCTCTAAATAAATGATGAGGGCAGTGAAAGATTCTGAAATCTAAAGCAGTATATCAGAGCTATGGAAAAATAAACCTAGAGGCTTGAAAAAAGTTAGGGATAAGAGAGATTGAGATAAAATAGTTCTGGGGTGTTTCTGAGTGTATTTATTTAAAAATGCATTATCTAGGATTTTGTATCTTTCCATTTTATTAATGATAACACTGAATAAAGTTAATGTTTAAAATTTCAGCAATATTCTACGAAGATTCTTAACTTTTCCTATTTTATTCTACAATTGAAGGAAATTTTAACCACTACAGATGGAGTGTTCTACTTTTTGTTTAGATAAAAGTCATAAATTAATTTCTCTTTAGCGATTTCATGGATTGATTATAATTGATTCTTTGACTTAAATTCTTCTTTTAGTAAACTGCTTTTAACTTATCAGTCTCTTTGTCATATGGCTGAATCTTGTAATCTATTCTGGTAGAAATATATTTCTCTGTGAAATAGATATTCTGCTGATCTTACTTTAAATTTACAGCAAGAGAAAAGAAATACAAAGAAGAATAGTGCATACCTAGAATTATCAAGAGCAAACAAATGCTTTGGAGGTGAATGTCTCCTGAAACTTCTGCAAGAATATTGCATGACTAAAGATGAAGTTATACAGGTTGGGGTGATAGGTAAGTTTGCTTTGTCCGTATGGAATTCTGTGAATTATAGTACATACTTGCATATAGTAAGGACTGCTATGGAAATTCATGCTTGAAAATACACATAAAATATTGTAATTGGTCACATACATTTTTATGCTGCCTGCTTATTTATAATACTGGAGTGAGAAATGAGGAATATGATTTTTGTCTTAGTCTCATGGTGAAGACTTCAGATCCAACTCTGATCTTGCTCTATAGGCATTTTAAAAAGTGAAAATCAAATTGGCCCCAGTTATTCTAACCAGTATTTTCAAAAAATGCAACATTGTCCAAAATCAGAAGACAAAAATGTACTGTTATATTTCAAACCTAAATGTAATAGTGAAATGAGAGGAAGAGGAAATTGAAATAGGAATCCAACTGAATAAACATTTTTTCTGGAATATCTGACGATTTAAAGTGGCATTCCTAGTAATTTGAAGATGCTGTATTTACCTTCATAGGTGTTGTGGAATTAAAAATAGAATCTTACCCAATCTAAATCTCTGATCTTCAAAATAATCCATTTCATATTATGTCTTACGGATGTTTTTTTGTTTTGTTTTACGATGGGCTTTAGGTTTTCCAAATGTGGGAAAAAGCAGCATAATCAATAGTCTGAAAGAGATACGTGCCTGCAATGTGGGACCAGAGAGAGGTCTAACAAGGTTAGTTTGCTTTAATAAAGCAGTGTTATAACAGAGCTTCTTTCAAAGTTTTTCTCCAATCTTTCTGTAGATGACTGCATTTCATTATTCTGCCATCTGTTTCCTCATAATTCTGGTTTGTGTGTGCACCTGATTCATCCCAACCATTATGTCTCTTCTTTTAAGGTCCGTACAAGCCGTGCACATTGACAAATGTATCAAGATGTTGGATAGTCCCTGTATAATTGCAGCACCTTCATGCACTGCTCTAGCTCTAGCACTGAGAAGTACCACATATGCTGAAAATCTACTTGATTCAGTAGATGCTATTTTGAAGCATTGTAGGAAACAGCAGGTAAAGATACTGTAGTTTCACCATTTGATTGTAGCCATTTTACGAGCTTTTGATTAAACCTTATTTTCTATAATTCAGTGTAGGATTTGAGCAGTGTAGCTAGATGTCACTATTCATTTGGCATATCAGTGAAATGTAATTTTACTGCTGAAAAAACTTGTTATTGAGTTGATTATATCTACAATAGAAGGGAATACTAATATTATATTTATACAGTAGAGAATATAATTGTGCTCAGTGTGCCACCATGTAGACAAGTGAGAAATGAGGATATTTACTATGTCATACTGTTACGGTGATGACATCAGATCCAACTCTGATCTTGCTTTACCCTTAAATGGTGCTTTTGATCAACTTATTTTTTTCCACATCAGAAAAGTAGTGACTTATATAAATGAACTGGAGAAGAAGCAGGTGGAAATTATGTAGGAATCACTTCATACAAGAAAAAAATTCTGAGAATATAATACTTTAATGCCTTTCTTTTATTCTAGATCATGTTACACTATAATATCTCAGACTACAGGAATTCTCTGGAATTTTTAACTTTGCTCTCTCAAAAGAGAGGCATATTGAAAAAAGGTGGTCTTCCTGATACAGAAGGTGCGGCTAAATTACTGCTCTGTGACTGGACAGGGTAAATATGTGGTCATTTAATTACAATAAAACAAGCTCTTTTGCTTATAGTAGTGAGATTTTATTTTTATAAGACCTGTGCTTGGAAGACCAAACATTGAATTTATCAAGTGTCTGTTTCAATTCTAAGAAAACAAGAACTACCTTATATGTATGTACGTTTAAGAGCTTGTTCAGTTTTTTCATCTAAGGGATATTTTATATTTCTGTTCAAGGGTGAAAATCCCTCCTAAACATCCTTTTTTTCAGTGCCAAAGTTCGCTACTATTCTCGGCCTCCTGAACCATGGGCTCTGTCTCCACATCTTTCCAGGGAAGGAGTAGCAACAATACTGGAGGGTTTTAATTTTGAGGAACTGGAAGAAGATAACAAAAATACTATAAATGGTGAGATTAGTCTAACCTGTCTCTCATTTTATATACGTATAAGAGCAAAGTTCATAATGACCTACTATAAATTACTGAATTGTTTACATATTATAGAATAGACGTTTTCCAGAGGCTATGTTTGAATTCCATGAAAAAAAAAAGTTGTATTGGGTATGTTTCACATTTCAGGGAAAACAAAGTTTAATCCCTACAAAGATACCAGGTTATCCCTCAATTTAACCCCTAAATTACAATTAATTTATATAGGAATGTTAACTCTTTTCTCCATCTGCTGCTTTCTCCTACATAAAACTATATATACTAGAAATAATTAAACATTTAAATTTACTTCAGTGTTCTTGCTTGAAATAGCTTATCCCAACTGGTTGAGCTTTATTTAAAAATGCAAGTTTATAATGCTAATTGTTTCATGAACATTATAATTCACCAGAAATTATAAATATTTTTTATTTGTGGTACTTGGAGGTGGGGAGGTATAACTTTTCCTTGTTTCAATTATTCAAGTTTATTGTACACAGCAGGCAATTGGTGAAATACCTGTTGTGAAAGGGTGTTTCTAATTGCCTTTTCTGGTTTCTTTTATTACCTATTCATCTAGAAGTACATGCTTGGCTTGGCTTTGATTTGAGGTCTGTTTATAATATTAGTGCAAAGTTAAATCTCACAAAATTTTAAGAAGTGCTGGAATTGTAATGGAGTTGGGTGATTTTGGAGATGTGATAAATAAATATTAGGAATATTCATAGGAAGAAAGACATATAGTCTTAAATAGCCTTGGGGAGGTTTATAACTTTGAACAGTTGCTAAGCAATAGGCTATAAACCAAGGATTACATGCAGCTAATGTGCCTCCATTTATTTATTTTTCCCATCAGTAAAAAATAGCAAATACTTCTGCTAATTAGCAGTCTTGCTAACAAACTCATAATCTTAAAAATTGTTGCTACAGAATTCATTTCTGTGGCATTATATCTTTAGGCAAACTGCCCTAGAAAGTTCTGTTTGTTCAGTCAGTCTCTTAAGGGAGTATTTCTTTTTTAGCTAACAAATACGCTAACCAGGCAAGCACTATTGCCTTCCAATCTCCTGGCTTCACGGATGGCATCATGGAATATAATGAACACCGAGAGGAAGCCCTGGAATCAGAAAATGCAGAAGAAAATGATGAAGAATTAACTGAAGAAGAAATTGAGGATGATGAAAGTGACCTTGATGATATGGAAGAGGTAACAGTTGAATTTTAAGATGTTTAGGATGCTTTCCAGTGAGATCTTTCTTTGGTCAAATTGTTTCTATGAATGAACTGGGAGGAATACATTTTGAACTGTGTGCAAGGAAAGAGAAAGAAGTTGTTACACAGGCAAAACACTGTTCAAGTGATAATTTCAAAATAGTTTGTGTATTCATCACTCAGATTTTGAAGGATTAATGATTAGATATTTGAAACTGTTAATACAGAATAGATTTTAATTCCTATCTTTCAAATGGAGAACAACCACTAATTTAGAATATATAGGAAGGTATATGCACTGCATCTGGTTTTCCTACATCAGTAATATTGATATAGCAATTACTAATCTTGTTTTAGGAAAGTGACAAATTAATGAGTAATCAAACACCCTCTGAAGAACTGAAAGCAAAGAATGCAAACTTGGACATGTTACCTACAGGTATATATTAAACTTACAAATTTCATAGGAGTAAATATTTAAATAGAAAAAGCCCAAAATATTCTAAACTTGTTTTTTTTTCTTTAGATGATAAACAACTCAAAACCAATAACCTGGATGATGCCTATGACTTCAATACCGATTACGTGTGAAGAAAATATTACAAAATTTCAAGGATTTTTCACATTCTGGAATGCATTCCTAATCTGTTTTGCAGTTACTGAACACACCAAACTCTTGTAAATATTTTGTAAGTAGCAGCTGATAAGGAAATATGATTTCTGGTGTAGTAAATTTTGTTCAGTAAATGTTTTGATTATATGAACTACAAGAAGTAAAACCAGTGTTTTACAAAAGTGGAATGAAGCAACAATTCAGACTGTAACCTATGTAGGGCTTGTGTTGAATAAGTTTGGATAACAAAGGACTTTACTTTCGAAATGTGGAAAAACTGAGCTGCATTGCAGCAAATCCTATGGTGGAATAAAAATTATTTTTCTTGGGTTTTTTTATTTCTTCTCTCTACAATAGTACGTTTAGCACGGAGATGAAAGTTACAGCCTATAAAGGGTAAATATAAATTGTTTAATATATGTTTTTAATATATGTTTTAATTTTTATGTTTTATGACTGTGATTATGGCTGTACACCGCCCCGAGTCCGCAAGGAGAGGGGCGGTATAGAAGTTTAAT